>JANLJB010001758.1:0-26616 GCA_026212285.1 Bursera cuneata | reverse complement strand
AAAATCATAAAATAATGAAAAATAACAAATCCTATTATATAAATATAACCGCGCAACGCGCGGGCTTTTCATCTAGTTACACATAACTCGGGAATTGTAGGTGTGTGGACCTTGTGGTACAACCTCATACAGCCTCTTCCCTCTCATCTATATAAAAAATCAATCAATGTTGTTTATACGTTATTAATAATGTCAGAAGATTAACCCGATAATAATAAATTATGGAATGAAATAAGCAAATCAATGTTGTTTATACACTATTAATAATGTTAGAAAATTAATGTTATAAGAACAAATAACAGAATGAAATAAATAACAATAAAATACATAGATTTACGTAAAATATCTCAACAAGAAGAAAAAATCACAAAATGGAAGAAAATTTTATTTATTATAAAAATAGGTACAAAAAGATATTTCAATTTCTATGTTTATATATCAATATAGAGATCTACTATATCTTTAGGAGTAAGACTTCTATATATTATATAACTCTATTTTCTTATTCTTTTTTTTTTTAATTTTTTAAATAGAATTCAACTTAAATTAAGAGTCTCAATTATCATGAACAGTAAATTGTAACATGTGATGTAAAAGTTTGTCAGTCAAAGATCTAATAGATGATTTCTTAAAAATTTAATAATGACATTAGCGAAAAACTAAAACCCTTATCTAAGTAAAATTAAAGCCAAACCTAAGAGTAGTGAGTGATATTTACTCAGTTAATATTATATATAAGGACATGAAATTATTGATAAAATATATGGTAAAATGATAATATTGAGTATAATATGGGTAACATGAAAAAAGAATTGATTATGTAATATAAGAGGTTTATATTGTTAACTTTTTATAGAAATATTCTATAGCTCATTATATGAAAGTTTGAAGCTCTGGCAGAAGGGTGGAAACGGGAAAGGAAACAGAAGGAATCAAAGTGTTTCTGTAATTATAATATCATTTATGCAAGTTTATTGATTACCAAACCAAAATGGACAGTTTTTCAAGAGGGTTCAAACTAAATCCGGAGGAAACACACCTTCAAATTCAAGGCCTGAACCACTAGACTACACCCTTGGGTTACCATTTATGAAATCCGTAATGCTATTTGGCAAAGTGATCGTAAGCTTTGTAGCTGCTAAGATATATGGTTGCATAAGTTGAGAATATCGTTTTTCAGAGGGTTCAATAATTGTAAAATCAATCACCATTAACTAAAAGGATTAATGGTTTGATACGCTATGTCTATATTATCATTAATAGTCCATGAAGAGTATGAGACTGGTTCCACCGCTGCTTGCTTGTACAAGAGTTAATGTTCAAGAAAGATGACCGATTCCACCTGTCGAGTTTGTGAATTTGAGGTATACTTGGATGCATTTTGTTGCTTGGCTTGCCTCCCTCAAAGTTGTGCTCTCCCACTCCAAGGTTTTAAGTCAAAATACACACGGCTTAATAGCTGTCATAATATTTCGTAACTTCAAAGGATTAGCTTACAGTTACAGATAAGCAAATGGCATAGACGATTTAACAAGATAAAAAAAGAATAGTGTCTTCAAATTCTTCATTAATATCCGTGCAAAGCTGGCAATTACAAGTGCAATACGAAACTCCCATATGCCCAAACCAAAATGAAAATGAGAAAAACGTGGAAAATGACTAACCAAACAAGCTCTTAAGATTTTGCTATTAAACCTGACTGGGTGGTGTAATGATTATGTTATCATTTGGCAGTAACACATTCCCAACGTTCAAACCAATATGCAGTATGACCGAAAATTCATGCACAAAGATATGAGAGAAAGATAAGCACTTCAGCACCCCGCCACACACTTCATTTCCAAGGAAAATCTTTCACTCTTGATAGGTTCTCGTCCATTGTACGTGACACTAAACAAGGTGCAGGGAACCATGTTCTAACACGAGAGTGATTTAGAATTTCAAATGAAGCAAGGAAATCCAAAGCATAAATTTGACTAAAACACATTGCATCCCTGTTTATCAATCCTCTAGAGAATGAATAATGCTCCACCAAATACAACTCCCAATTGTTCACAGTGAGGTAGTAAACCAGAGTGATAAAGTATGACAAAGTTACTTAGTTATAGAGCTTTATGATGTGGTCCAAGACACTGCCACTGGAAGTAATTCAGAGATAAAAAGACCAGGTTACAGAGCATGAAATATGATTTTCATTTTTCTTTTTAATAAAGGAAGTCGTAATTGAGAAAATAAGAAATAATGAGGTCATTCAACATTTACCAGAAGTAAACGAATGCCAACAACCACCGTAAACTCAAATATGCAGAAAGTATGTTAGCTCATTTTAAACGCCGTTCACTCCCTTGTCGTAGCTGCCTCCTTTCTCTTCCCTTTTCCAAAATTTTGAGCATGTACAATCCTTATTTAACAGATAACGACTCATTTTACCAAATCTAAGAAACGCCTAGCAGGAGACTAGTACTCAAACAAAGTCTTGGTCATAAATGAGCACATAAGAGTTGACCTCAAGTATTAGTAATACTGAGTCAAGCAGTGAAATGGCTCAATAGCATAAATGAAAGATATTGTAGAAATGAGTTTCCCTTTTCTTTTTCTTTTTTTGGAGAACATATGAAACCTTACGCATGGTGCAAGTCATATCTCAAATTTTAGAAGGAAGAATAAATACTATGCCTCGAAGATAAAGCTGACTGAACACAGAAGTAAAGAATGTCTGTGGTTCAATGAGAAGTGGTCCATAAAATGATGCAATATGTATGTTTGAAGTCCTAAGGTATCACGCGGGCTACCAAGAAGGAAGTTCTGGAAAAAATCACCTTGTCTAGCATAATTTTTCAAGATGGACCATACTAACTCCTGCCTAAGGGAAATTTATGTTCATATGCTGTGATGCTGGTGAAACAACAAGTACTGTGGTCCATTGTTCATTGTAAATTGCAAATTTTTCATATCAGAAACCTAGAAGGGCTCAAAATTTCTAACACAGGCTACCTGTAAGCAACTCCTTGGTAGTCTACTCTCAAAATGCTATCCTCCACACGATAAAAATAAAAAATAAAAATAAAGAAATAGATTGAAGGAATAATGATAATCTCCACGAAATAACCACAAACAGAGCAATAACCACACACAGATAACGAGAAGAAAGGAAACAAGCGCTGATAAATATGAGGAAACATCAGAAGTAATAAATTTGATTACAGAAAATAGATAGATAAATTAAAACCCAGATAATATTATATCCAGGAAACAGACTTTACATTCAAACTAGTACACATGTGGGCAACCCACATCATGAATTTATCACAATCCACAAATCTATAACTTTTTTTCTTTTTTTCTTTTTCCTTTCCTTTTTGTGACCCAAAATTTTGTTATTGTCACACATATGACAGACCATGAAAAGCAAAAACCATAATAATATTAAAAAAAAAAAAAAGACAGAGAGAAGAAGAAGAAGCAAACCCAACCCACCAAAACATCACCACCACCCATAGAGCATCTGGGTGTACCTATCTTTAAGCCACCTAAAGCTCTTCCTCAACGACCCTTTAACCTTGCCTTCAACACTGTACATTTTGTAGCTAGCAACCCTCTTCTTCCTTTGAAATTCAGGGTCACTGAAGCTCCAAGCAGCAGAAGAAGACGACCCAGAAGTGCTTTTCCCTTTCTTCAACTTCAAGTCCTTGCCGTTATAGTTAAGGTTGTTGCTGTTGTTGTTGTTTTCAAAGTTAGAAATCTGAGACTGCGCATAAGAGGCACTGTAGCACCTGAGATCATATGAAGCAGCTGGTGGTCTAGACGAAGGTGGTGGAGGCAAAGGAGGAGCATAGTAGCTCTCCACATGCATCATCCCAGGACCATAAGACTTTGATCTGTTGTAATCCTCCATGGATGAAACTTCAAGCTTGAAACTTGGAAGTTGAAGAGAGAGATGGTGATGAAGAGAAGAGAAAAAAGAGAAGAAGACCAATGAAGGGTTAGCGCTGGTTGTCGATGGTGATCTTGACCGATAAGAGAGAACCACCACAACACAAGAATATAATATAATAATAGAAATGGTGGGTCCCCACTCCCCTATCCTTCCTTAGAGAATGAAAGCTGTGGGGTTGGCTTATGTTCTTTGGTTTCAGTAGCTCTGAACTGATTCCAGATGGCGTGTTTTACGGGAAATCATTTTGTCTACTCCTAATTTTCATTTTACTTTTCCATTTTTATACCATTTTTCCACACCTCATCCCCATTGACCTGTAACGTAAGGCAGACTTCAAAAAGCTTCCAAAATTGTGATTAATTATCATTAAGCGTGATACCATTTACCATATAAAGAATTGATCTCGAGACCTTAAAAACAAGGTTTAGTTATTGACTGTAATGTAATAATGGGATGCTAATGCTAAAAGTTTAAACTATAATTTTTCCTTTATTTCTTTCTTGTTTGAGAGGGGAGATGAGACAATGACAAACAATTATCAATCTTTCTTTCTTCAAGTGTAATTCACTTCAATCCAATTAGAAAACCTTCGATTGTCTTACCCCAGCAGCATATTTCTTGTCAAACTAGACAAGCAAGCAACTCAACACACTTTGGTGATTCCGTAATATTTGACAGACCTTTACTTACTATATCTAATTCTGTAAGTAAGATCCGATCTTTGCCATTACTCGCAACTCAATAGGAAGTTTTTATGATTGATTAAAATGTTATTCGATCTATCTTTGTTCTTATCTTATTATTTGCCTTTTGAAAGAAAATATCTATACAACTTCACTGCTACTGACATGTAGAAACAGATTTTATCTTTATTCTTTCTTTTATTATCATAAATTTGTGATTTGAACCCAACCCACTCAATAAAATTCTTAACTCAAAAGATTTAAGATTGAATCGTTTTGTGCCTTCCACTGGGGTCTAGTCTAAAATTCTAAAACCCTTAGACACACTTGTCCAAGTTGGAAAATATTATATTTATCTGTTTGGAGGCTTTTAGGGGAATCCTTCTTTTAATTTTTATGAAAAAAATTCTGTCATTCAAGTATGTGTCTGTTTATGCAAATAATAATTATAGAAAATTAAAAGAACCGACCAATCCTCATATTAATTTGGTTTTCTTAAAGAAAGACTCTCATCATCTTCTTAAAGAAAGACTCATCAACCAAAATTCTGCTCTATCAAATACTGTATCAGGAAAAATCTTCCATATAAACAAGTCAATGATACTGTTATGAGATTGCAAATTCAAGTTTGGCAGCTAAATTCTCTGTCAAATTTTCAAAATGTTGTCGAAGCATAGGCCAAGCCGTCAAGGGCATCAACAACTTGAAACAGAACAAAATGAGGCAGGACAGTTTTCTACCTTCAAACCCTCTGACCACGAGTGATGCAAACATTTGAGACTATTAGTAGTTTATACGTCATTACTATGTATTATATGAAAATAGATGTTTATTCAGCTACCCTTGACTCCAGTAAACTTTGGGGAAGACCCGGAAAAAGAAAGATTCATAATCTAGATGGCAGAGTCATGCTACTCAGAGCAGATTGTCAAAAACTTTATCAAGAAAGCAATGAGCTAGTAGCTCGAGGGAAATCTATTCAATCCTCCGTGACCATATGACTTTGGAATAGTTTCAGTCACATGTACATGTAATTTGAAGTATACATAAACTTAGAAAACTTCTTAGCACGTTCTTGCTATCCCTTCAATTTTTTTGTTCAGAGTCAATCAAACACCCACCATCATCACGCCTGTCTACCCATGTACACTCAAAATGCAAACTCGGTCAAACATTACGTCAGCACCACACAAACTCCACAGGTGAATTTACAAAAATAATAGAAGGATTAAAACGTTTAAAAGACTCTTAACTAAGAAAAATTAAAATTTAGACAGCAAGTAGATGAAAGCTTCAGTGTAGTCAATGCGGATTAAGGCACTGGTAAGGTTTAAAACATACGAATATAATACCACATAAGGGAAAAGAATGTAGGCATGAATGCATACACGCAGATGCACACACAAACAAAAGAGATTTTTAAGCATGTATATATTTGCTTATAAAAAAAAGGTTATAAAGCTTATAAAACAATAATGGAGCAAGTCAAATATCCTAGCCATAAATAACTAGCCATGTTTCAACTCTACATATTATCCCCTCACACAAAAATAATAGATTTAAGTGTAGAACAACATAATTTCATGCGAAACTACAAAAGATGCAAACAAAACTTTAAACAACTGATCTCTAAGCCCCAATGAGTAGGGAAAGCCCATCTCAAATGCGCAGGACCCGAATTCCTCAACTGAATAGTATTCGAGTAAAGGCCCCAGATGAAAACAGCATTAAAGAAGATCAGCAACATTTGCAGGCAGCTCCTCAATTACTACGTTATAGAACTTCTGGATGTCAAACAGCATCCTCTCATCATCCCTGGTAACAAAATTGATTGCAACACCCTTTCTCCCAAACCTACCACTACGACCTATTCGATGAAGATAGTTCTCTGGCTGTGTTGGAAGATCATAATTGATCACAAGAGAGACTTGCTGGACGTCAATACCACGGGCCAAGAGATCAGTGGTGATAAGCACACGAGAAGAACCTGAACGGAACTCCCGCATGATAATGTCTCTTGTGTTTTGGTCCATGTCTCCATGGGTAGCAGAGACTGTATGATCACGGCTGCGCATCTTGTCTGTAAGCCAATCTACCTTACGCCGAGTGTTAACAAAGATAACACTCTGGGTGATTGCTAAAGTCTCATACAAATCGCATAATGTCTCAAGCTTCCATTCCTCCTTTTCAACATTGACATGGAATTGCTTGATACCCTCAAGGGTAAGCTCATCACGTTTCACCAGAATCCTCACAGGTTTATTCATGAATTTCCTTGTGATCTCAAGGGCCTCTGGTGGCATTGTGGCAGAGAAAACTCCAACTTGAATCTTTGATGGCAGCAACTGGAAAATATCATAGATCTGGAAAAAGAAAATAGAGTTTACTAATTAGAATGGAAAAAAGGAAAAAAAAAAATTAAACAGAAAGCAAACAGATTATAATAAAGTAGCTGCAAACCAGCTTCAAAGCTCAAAACATCTAAAGAAAAGAAAAAGAAAAAGTAAAGCAAGGACCTGATCTTTAAAACCTCGTGAGAGCATTTCATCAGCTTCATCCAACACAAACATCTTAATGTGATCAGGGCGGAGAGATTGTCTTCGCAACATGTCAAACACACGACCAGGGGTACCGACTACAACATGAACCCCGCTAGAAAGAATACGTTGATCTTCACGGACACTGGTTCCTCCAACACAAGCATGAACCTTGACGCCAAGGTAGTCACCCAGCGCTCTCATAACCTTCTCAATCTGTTGTGCCAGTTCCCGAGTTGGTGCAAGAACCAAAGCCTGGCATTCAACAACGCCATAATCAAGCTGCTGCAGAATTCCAGAGCAAAAAGTTGCTGTTTTTCCAGTTCCAGACTGCGCTTGTTGAATTACATCAAGTCCCTTGCAGAATGGTACAATCCCCCTTTGCTGAATCGCAGAAGGCTTCTCAAAACCTTCAGAGATATTTGGACCAAACTATCAGCTCATAAATTTACCATCTGACAGACTCTTAATTAAACAGCCATCTGGCATACTAAATTCAATACATATATGAAGAAAATTCAACCTCACAAATTACTTGCTTTAAACATAACTGAGTTAACAACCTAAGTTAGTAATGCAACTTGTTAATGGGTAACAGCAGAAAGATGAAATCTAATTAACCAAAAAAAAAAAAAAAAAGATATTGGTATTATAAATATACCTATCCACTTATCCTCCCAAAAAAGGAAATTCTCATCCCTTATTAGAGTTAGTCTTCCCAACTTTAGGAAGAAAGGCTCTTTTTCATCATCAGAATCTGTATTCAACTTTTTCCACAGCCGGATCGCAAGATAGAAAAAAAATCTTTCTCGGTTAGGTTAATCTTTGAAATAACTAGGAATTTGTTGATTCAAGGAGATCTGAGATTTTCTCACAAAGATAGAAGAGAGAGAGTTGAAAGAGATAGGAATTACAAAGAGAAGCACGGCAAAAGAGAACTAAGTTTTATGTCTCTCCTCTATTTGTTCTCTCAATTTGCAATTTCTTGAGCTTTGGCTCCAAAGACATGCTCCTTTTCAAAGTCTGTATATTTGTGTTTGTGTTTATCTTAAACCCTACCCCTAACCTTCCCCATGTTAGATCTCAGATAAACAAATTTTCAAATTGTGCCACTCCAACATCCGTTAGCTTAATTCATACACATCTAGATGTATAATGACGCCAGCATCTGAGAGACCTTTTCAGAGCCACCACCACTTAAATTTTTTTTTTTTTTTACCTTCATGCATTTTTTGTCTTTTTTCAACAGTGGAAGCCAGAGAACGTTTTTCTAATGGATGAGATACTTCTAGTGATTAATCACACCAGAAAAAACAAGTTGTATCAAAACTTCAAACTTGGTTGGAGAGACGAAAACATATGTTAGTCCATAATTATCGCACAAAACTAAGGTTAAACTTTTCGATTCAATACTTTAAAGAAATGAAAGGTGAAATATTCATTTCAGGGGTCAATCTGATCAAAAAGCATTTTTAACGGAAAACAACTATGCAGTGGAGGCCTATGCCTATTTTTCCAAATTAATCGAATCAGCTCAAAATTAGACCAAACCTCAAAAAAGGTCGATTAAATTGAACCAAAAAAGGAGACTCTAGCATTATCTAACTTACCATATGCATAAATGCCCCTAAGAAGATTCTCTTGCAATCCCATTGCATCAAAAGTGTCGTAAACCTCATCGTATGATGTGAAGAATTCTTGTCCATCAGATTCCAGTCTGCTCATAATCAATTCACAAATTAAGCATGAAGGTTCTATAATTATCAAGTGAAGGTGAAAGATGTAGAAAATTGCCAACTAACATACCATATAATTAAAAAAAAAAAAAAACAAAGTAGAACACATATTACCACCAAATATCCACGATGGAGATCCCAAAAAATTACAAGGAAATGAAAGCTTACATCTCATTCATTTTAGAATCATATTGACGAGCATCAAATTGTGATCCTTCAGGAGCCAAACCAGCCATGACTACAAACTGTAAACAATATACAACTAGCTGTGAAGATACAAACGCTTCAATTATTCAATGCTTGATATATCATTGAATTTCAAGAAACTCTAAAAGACATGAAAAAGAAGAGACAAGTCTTCCAACCGCATAAGTTACAAGTTTCTAAGCTCCCCAGTATACATCATTCTAAAACTGCATATGAAAGGTAAGCTTCAAAAGGGCCTTGTCAAAGCATAACATTTCTTAAAATCCACCATACAATGTAACATACATTAGAAAATGTATTCATTTTATCTGTTCTTAACGAGAAGCACAAATTGTCAGTCCTCATAAAACCGTTACAACGCCATTCTTCTTAAAATGAATCGAATAATTGTTAGCAATGCAAAATCACCTTTCTAGTAAGTAAAAAGCTCGGTGTAAACCATACAAGCAATCAACCATAACCAAATTAACCAACCGCATATTTCAACCAAAAAAAAAAAAACCCTTAAATGAGTAACTGAACCCATATGTTGAAGGTGTTAAGATTGGTAAGTAATTAAAATTTCTCATTTTCAAACAAGTACTAGTAAGATAATTACGATTTTACCATTCCCAGCATGTGCCCGAGCCTTTAAACTGAACCAAGACAAACAAAACAGCGGCGGACAGATTCGTATTGCAAAATAAAGAGTAAAATGCAATTAAATAGAAACCCAACACGAAAATACTGTGAAGGCTGGGGTTTGAGTGCGTTCTTTCTTCTTTCTCATGGTGGGTCTTAGCTCTTAATCGTTAGCAAGCCAAAGATTGACAAGTAAACACTGATCTGACAAAATCCACAATAAAAATAAAGGAACGTAAGCAAACCTGAAAGTGACGAAGAAGAAGAGGATGATGATGACGGATGGGTTTCTGATTGTATTTAGGGTTAGGGTTTCCCCGAACTCCTCGGATCTCGGTATGTAGCTAAGCTGAGCGTGGGTTGTTTGGCTGGAGGAGTTCAAGGAACACAGTGTCGTCTGGATAGCGATACTGAGCAAAGAGAGTCTGCGATTATGGATCGTGAGGGATTTTGATTGATTGCTATCCGTTTTTTCTTATTTCCCTTTTTTGCCCTTCATCATCTACTGCTCCTCCACGCTGTCGTTTTACACACCTGATAGAAACAGATTTAAATGACCCTAATTTTGAAGTGGGTTTGGCCCGTTTCCCTTGATTGGAAAGAGTGACAGTGAATATCATTTCCATCGAGCCCACCTCTTAATTCATTATACAGTATCCTAAGCACCCTATTTAAGCTTCTAATTGACGTTACAGTATTGTTACTCAAAGTCCATTCAAACCCACCATTAAGAAATGCAAAGCGGTCAAACTCTAGCAATTCACGATCTTTCGGTTGCCACCGATAACCCTCGTAAGAGAAATGTGGACGTTGGCTTAACCTAAATGAAAACTTTCCTTTTGTATGCATGCATCTTTCAGAATATAAAGCTTGTTCATTATCTGCAACCCATCTACCTTAATTGTAATTATATATTGTTGTGAAGGAATATGTGATTGAGTTAATTCATGGATGTATAAATGAGTGTTACAAAGATGAAAAATATGTTGAATGAGAATTGATGTAACTGTTACAAGAGACACGTCACTTAGATTTGAATTGGTAACAATTCTTGAATGGTTGCATCCTTTGAAAGCCTATAAATAAGACTTTATACATTGCCCAAAGTGTTGTGATATAAGTGTTTAGATTGAACAATCTCTTGCATAAAACCAACACCTAAATAACATGTTCAATCTTAGAAACTATATTAATGAGACTAAATCATTCATCTACGGATAACAATTAGACACACGTACATCTGTACTCATAGACCCATAACCTATTGGGACGAGTATGAGTATCAATTTTAACGGTTTAGACAAGGTATGAGTTTAAAAATCTATATCTTTGAAGGCTATGAATAGGGTATGGGTATTATGGATAGAAGTTTAGACCCTACCAATACCCTTTAAAGACCTATTTTAAGCAAATAATACTAATAATAATTAGTTTAAATAAAATATAAAATTATCTTTTGGACATTTTGTTTAGTCATCTACATTTGAGTAATATTTATGACATGTACTTGGACTATATTGACTTTATGCTATGTGGTTGTGTGATTTGTAATTAAATTGAAATTGGTCGTTAGTGTTGTTTTGTGAATTTGTGATATGTTTTTTCATATTTAAGCTAATTTATATTAGTTTTGTATTATATCAATATTTTTAGTCTCTTTGCTTAGAGTAATATGTTAAATAAAAATATAAATAAAATAAGTAAATATGAAGTAATATTAAATATAGAGATCACCTTATATTTTCTTCTTGTTTTTTCTACCATTTTTTACAACCAAGCAAACACAAAAAAAAAAAAAAAATATATATATATATATATATATATGAAAAATTGAGTTGGTTTATTTTTGATGTAGTTTCCTCATAGTTTTATTTTCAGTTGCTTTATTAATATAATTTGCGTTATAAGTTTTAGAGATTATTAATAGAGATTTTGCAAAGAAAGGACAAAAAGAAACTACAAAATTTTATCTTAATCATGCGAGAATAATAGTGGATAATGGTAGAAGATTTTGATTATAATCACATTTTTTTTAATGAAACCAAAAAAAAAAAAAAAAAAAGCTGAAATAAAATCCCTANAAAACAAAAAAAAAAAAAAAAAAAAAAGCTGAAATAAACTCCCTACATCTTCAATTCTCATGTTCCACTTTTGAAAAGATGACTAGGGAAAATCCATGATAAGGGTTGAATTGGTTTATTAAAGAATATAGGAGGGTAAGAGCTATGGCTAGCTTCAATAAACTGAGGGGGATTTAATTCAAAAGTGAGGTGCATATATTATTGAGAAGTCTCTTACACAAGATTTGGATTCAGTCAAACTGAATTTGACTTCCAGAGGAACCGAGATATGCGTATAATCCTGAAGAATTCCCGCTGCCAGCAAACTCTTGATGGAGTCTTTTTGTATTTTGAATTACCAGTAAAGTGTTGGGCCAAGACTGATTGAGTGATTGCACTAGATCAAGTAATGAGCTTCAGTAGCTGTGAATGGTCCGGTCAGGCCAGGATATGAGTTTGGACCCAGGTTTAGCTGCCAAACATTCAAGTTTTGAAGTATGAGCAATGACTCAATTATATTCAAGATCAACATGATGAAGAATTGTATATAGTTATCACAAAAATAAAATGAGGGAGAAACTAATTTTATATTTTATTTTAACACTGAATATACTGGAGTTGAGGCCATAACTTATGGAGCTATATTTAACTCAATTTAGAGATGAAGTTATTGAGCATATGATTCCTGAAAAGTGAAAAACGTAGGATATCATGAATGACTGTATATATATATCTGATTGGTTTTCTCGATGTTAAGAAACGGTCTAGGTGGTTTCTTAACACTCAAATCATATTGTGAATTCATATCAGTACTATAGGATTAAAATCTATTTTTATTTTCGTTTCTGCTTTTGTATGTCTTTATAGTATGTACTTCTACATGTTATTCACTTGCAAAGTTTGTACAAGTTGCACATTCACTTCACATCAGATACAAGAACATATATTACTGTAAATACACAATCAAATTTGTTTATTTTCTGATATATCAAAGCTAGAATATTAAGCAAATTAAAGCTGAAGAGCTAAACTTTATGCAATGAATACTGTTGTATATCTTTCGAACCAAAACAATTGTGCAGTTCCTTCAGTGCATTCATAAATGTGAAATTGTGCTTCTCATATATCTTATCTGATCCATGAGCCATCTCGTATATCCAGACCTGCTCTTCCTCTCTCTTCTTTCTGAAACCCTCAATGGGATATATAATTAAATAATATAGAACATATAAATATTGCTATAAAGATTTACCAGTTTAGTGCAGATCTGCCGCACCTCCTCATGAAGCCAATGGCATGAGTTTATAATAATGCGATGAATGCATGCTGCAAAGTTATAAAAAACATGTGATGAAGCACATGGTCACACATGCCTTGCACTAAGTTGCAGAAAACAACTGCCTCATCAATGTGGATATGGGATGGTCCTTCAATATTACAATTAAAAATTTTATTTTTATCGTTTGCTTCTCAATTAAGTAGAATTTTTTAGTATTAATCTCTAAAGAATATGTTTTTTCTCTTCTGCTGATTTAAAGTAAAGAAGTTGATGATCTTTGCTTTATTATTAGTTTGTCTTAGTTAATGATCTTTTATTTACAAAAAAGAAAAAGAAAAAGAAAAAACAGAAAAAGGAAATAGAAAACCTTATTAAACTAGATAAAATATCCTTTTTAGATCATGCTCAAAAAAACCCTAGCTCTTCACCCAACCACATATATAATGTGGACACTTTTGGACCACATAGATGGATTATGTGATTCTCTCGTAAAAGCCAGCTCAAATCTCTTGGATTTTTATATATCATCGCTTTAAACTTTTGTGAAGATATGTGACATGTAGAAGGGAGCAAGTTGTGCTGCTAAGAAGTTGCTAAGGCAGCAAAATTATGCACGGTTCGCATGCAGCCAACACGCTTTGAACCATCAAAAGTATTACCCTAGAACGCCACTTGCAATCCAAGGATGATTCCACGTTTCATACTGGGCTCTTTCTGGGTTGCCGAAAGTGGCAGAAGATAGGAGCAGAACATGCCAGATCAAAGAGTATACTTCTCTTTTACCGGCCACCATGGCTAACAAAAAAAGTGAGTGTTCTAGCTGGGAAGATGATGCTTATCATAATTGGTGATGCAAGTGGTAGTGGGTATTTCTTTTTTCCTTCTAAAAGCTAAGAAAACATATATTGTCTTGTTTCAAAGTTGCTGGGAATTGAATTAGCATGTAGCTAAGCACGGTCCACATCCCCCACCTTGAAAGGGAAAGTCTAGATGACATTAAAAAAATTCCCACTTCCTGAATGGGAAAACTTTAATGTTATTCTTTCTATCATCCATCGCTAATAATCATTTCAAGTACAAGAGAGTGTGAACGTCTTCACGGATACGGATTAGACAGCAGGCCTTGGCCTTCCATCATGATTACCTCAAACACTTATAGTCAGTCAGCATGGGATTAAACATCAACATTAATTCTCTCCTAAATCCATGATCACCAGTTTAATTAATTTAATTACCTGATGATCAATAAATACAAAATGATCTTTTGCCAATTAAGTTGAGACGTTAGTTTCCCTTTCCATTAATTGCATCATATATAGCATGACATATGTATATTATTTGTGTTGCTGCATGCATGACTGTTAAAAGTGATCAAATGACATGTCAAGAACCAATTAAGTGGATTTAAGTTAGTCCCTTTACGCAAGCATCAAATCTAATCTCAATTATACTACTCAATAAGGAATGTAGAAAAGGCATGACGTCCCGCGAACCACGCATTTGCTTTGATTGGCTAGAACATTGTCAATGATTCTTTGCATCATTATAGTTTAATTAATATAAAGCATATATACTTTAAGCGCTTTAGCGCCGCGTTGGATATCTTTGGGTGGGCATGCGTTTATGAGTCTCTGTTGAGCTCTCATTCGCCGATCATTTGATTAACAATTTCTCTCTGCTTTTGCTTTCCCTTTTTCCAAAGCCAAGGGACCAGCCATTGCACTTCATGTTTGCATGTTGATTGGTACAAACCCAAATGGTATCTTTGCAAGTCCCTTGCAAGGCCTACATTCCATTTAATTTATTCATTTCTAATCGATCAAACAAGAAGTCAAGACTCATCATCTATGCATAACAAAAACAGAAAATAAAACAAAATGTACTTAAGACCCCTTCTAAATATTAATTATAAGATTAAGCACAGTTGACATCAATTGGAACTCTTAGAAAACCTAAAATTTCTATCCTTTAACCAAACTCTTTGATATATATCACAGTTTCTTAATATACGCTCCTGTATATGTTAGAGATATATAATGCTTTTATCAACAGAGAGAGTGATCATGTAATTATGGGCACCTTGTTTTGTGAATAAAAAATTTTCATTGCAATGAATAGGTTGGCGATTGAATTGAAGTTGAACATGCAAGATCCATCCAAAAATCTTCAAAACCAAGCCATTTAATGTGTACAACCAGATTCATCAGAGCATGGGAAAGGATAGGGTTGAGAGTTTGAAGTTCATAAAAGAGAAAGCATGAGGATTGGAGAGTTAGAAATTTAGAACTACAAGACGCATTGGTAACAGTAATTTAATTAATAAACGAGCCTGGTTAGATTTGTATGGAAAGCGATCAAAAGATGAGGTATTCAAACTTTATTTTTATTTTATTTATTTTTTGTTCTTCTTAAAAGTTAAAACTCTATAATGGGTTTAAAATATTGAAGTGACCAATAAGAGATGAACCCACATTTATTCTTACGTGATGCAGCTGTCCTCTTTCTAATGCTATATAAAGCACCAACACACCTCCACCTTCTTCACAGAACAAAGCAAAGCAATGTTCCAATCCAGTAGAACAGCATATGCAAACAGTCCTTTTCTGTCTTGGTGTAGCAGCTCCCTAGCTAGCTGGGTTCGTGGTGGTTACAGAAGTTGAAGGGTTTGGGCCTAGGGTAAGGGAGGTGACAGAAGAGAGTGAGCACACATGGTATTTTCTTGCATGAATGGTCCATGCTTGAAGCTTTGCGTGCTCACGTCTCTATCTGTCACCCCGTATCTTCCCTCTTTTTTTCTTTTCTTCGTTGTGTGTGTGTACTGTATGTATGAAGTGTGCATGTTTTCTGGAACATGTTTTTGATTGTTGGCGTCGTTTGTATTTTTCATACCTTGCCTGACTTTGCAATAATATAGGTATTTTTATGTTGTTGTGCTGTCTCTGCACGCTCTAGTTTTCTTGCAACAGTTTGCAGGAAGTAATTGTTATTGAAAGCATTAGAAGTTCACTGGAGAGGGATCTAATAGCGAACGAGTCTTTAGACAATTAGACTGCATCATAATCTCCGAAGCAATTTTTCAGTACTTTTCGTCATTTTATACACTATGTATTAACTTTTAAAGTCTCAACAGTTGTACACTGGAAGCATTATCGAGCACAAACTCGAGCACAACTAGCAATAGATTTTATGTAGTGATTATCCAGATTCGTCTCGTGTGGGAAAGGAAACCTAGTCGGCATCATCAGTTAAGACTCACAAACTTGATCACAGCTGAATCTTGGACTTGTACTTCTGAAACCACAATGTTAGCTAAAGCTGCTCGTCACAAACAATTTCAAGAATACGTTTTCTATTTGTTCTACTAATCCTTTTTGTATGCAATTCGCAACCAAAATTGAAATTTGATGTATAATTGAATGTGATATTTCAGCAAGTTTCTGAACAGAAAATTGAAATATAACAGAACAAGATTTACATATGTCTACCCTTGTACGTACTTTGTGATGGGAGATTTCACAATTTTAGTCAGTCAATTGAGTTGATGAGTAAGTCAGTCGCCATGGACAGATGGTAATCTTGAATTGGCACCCAAGTGCTTGGTCTGATTGAAAGAAATACAGTAAATATATGATGATCTTCAAAATTAATTTTGGTGTAGATTTTAAGTGGCATATATAATGAACAAGAGATAATTAAAGTGCCCTTAAGTTGATTTTGTCTTATTATAATTTTTAAAAAAATACATATTCCTTATCTTAATTATATGTCGCCTTAATTTGGCGGATCTGATTCTGAATGCATTGCACTTCCAAATCGTGTAGAAGAAAAGTCTTCACTGACAGAGACCTTAATATAGACTATGAGAGGCACAGACTCCCTTTGAACTCTAACCTGGTGGCAATTATAAGGCTTTTCAAGGAATGGTATTTGTGAATAAGAAACTAAAATTGTTGTTAAAACCATACATTGAAAATTTCTAATAGAGTATATAGCATACCAAGCAAAGATATAATTCCAAGAAGTAGCTTTTGAGCAGATTGATCATATTCATACAGTTTCAGGGAGTAATTAATAAGCTGATGCTCATGTGTGTTTGCCCTAAATTTTCTCTTTGTTGCCCTCACTCTCTTTCTGGTCAGTTCTTTGTTGAAGTGATCTGGAGACTTTCAATGACTATCTCAGATCTTTTGGTGAAGTACTTATGAACTTCATTTTGTTACTTTCCAATAGATAGTTATAATTAAACTGAGGTGTCGAAAACATTGACATCTTCCACGAAAGTTAATGCGCATACCCTAGCCAGCCTGATCTGGCTTCCAGAAGGGAGAAATATCATTATGAGAAAGGGTTCCAGTACACTCAATGTTTAGCCAACATGTTTAACTTAAGAAAAGACTTTGGTTATGTTATCTGATTACATCCTTGAATTGGGATAACCAGGAGAAGATAAGAACAATCCTGAGAAGTTCAATTGGCTTCCATTTTTTGGACCAAAATCAAAGTATGAAATTTAGTTTGCTCAGTTTTTCTAGTTGGGCAGATGTTCTATATGTGCAAACTCTGACAACATCAAATAAAGTCTTTAATCTTTAAATTCTTCTTCAAGAATCTAACAACTTTTAGTGCTAATTAATCACATTATGCGCGCTCTTCGTAATTATATACAAGTGAAATTGAACCTAACCAGAACAAAAATGGCTACTATTGACAGTTAAAAATAGTCAAAAACTTGGGTTCTTGACTATGTTTAATGGTAAGAAAGACCAATTATCTTGTAATACAGTTTTATTAATGATAAATGCATACAATTTTTTAGGTGAAAAAGAAAATTGAATTAATTTGTGTCATAATGTTAAAAAAACAAATATTAATACTCAAAGATTAACTTCCCCATTCCAACCATCTTCATGTATATTTTCATTCTTGAGAAACACAAAAACTAAAGTATTATTGTATTTTCATTTTTAAGAATATGTTTCCAAGCAACAAGATAATATATGGGATCAAGATGGAAGCGATCCTACTTGAAATGGCGTATATATTTTCTTTCATGTGAAATATCAATAGTGAAACAAAACATAATGGAATACCAAGATAAAATTAACCATGTTAGATCAATTCCAAATCATTTAAGATATAAAATATTCAATAAAAAAATTGAAAAAAAAATATTGTTCAAAGATTAAGCTGAAGAAAGGAAAATTCTTTTGCTAGAACAAGAGATTTCTTGGTAACTTTTTTGACTATAGTAAATATTATATAAAACAGTAACTATTCACACCAACTTTTAAGCAAACATATAAGAGATTTCATAAAGCTTAATACAATTGCACACTTCACAATTCCTCAATCTTGAATGAAGATAGAGAACTTGGAAAGCAAGAAAAGAAAAAGACTTTAGAGCAAGAATATTGGAATCCTACTATTTTCTTCTCTTCCTCGGTTTGGTTTCATATATCTACTTTTCTACCTTATATAATCTGAAATCCATCATAACCCAAGAGTACATTAAGAGAAAATTAAGAATAAATTCACTTTAATATATTTAATGTAAGTATAACTTATAAGTGAAAACAATAGCAGAATTCTTTATAGTAATTACAGAATTAAGAATGTGAAAGAATATTTTTTTAGGGATAAAGTTTTCTGACCTTTAAAACTGTGGAAGAGCCAAGTTATTGATCATCTGACTTTCTCAAGATTGTGGAATGTTAATTAGTGGTGTAAATTATATATATATAGTTTCTGTGCATGTCTCATTTTAGGTCATAGTATGGTATCTCTATCAGTAAAAAAATTTCATTTTTCATCATTACATATTGATGACCATCTTTTTACATATGCATTTGACTTCAGTTTCAAGTATTCTGTTGTTTACTTANTGGATTTGCACTTGTTATAAAAAATATTTGAGAATCCATAGCCAATATTAGTGTTACTTGTTTTCTTCTTCAGTCTGAATAAGTTTGAGTTATAGAATACCTTGTAAAATTAATGCTGGAAATAGGTGGCTGGGAAATTCAAAGACTTAAGTAAACCTCTTCGACTGCTTTAGATTCTTTTTGGGTTGCTTTTCTTTTTCTCCGCAAACCTTCTCATTCCCAGTAACTAGTTTGGAATTGGAAGGCTAGAAATAAAGAGTGAACAAGTTGGCGAATGTTGGTACAGAGCAGAGCCATTGTTGATAATCTTATAATATCTGATGAGCATTTTATGTTTCATTCAATGTCCACTATCCAGGCTTGACTTTTGTCTTTCAAGTCAGAAGATTCNTATAAATTTTGTTGTGAAACCACAATGCCTAAAGAGCTGATCCTATTATTTTGGTGGTAGTGGCACATACCCATTACCACCTGTATTAAACTTAGTAGTGATAGGTTCTCTAAAGGAACAACTGTTTCTGTTACCTAATTTATCCGATTATTGGCGAGCTAGCATGAGTTTAGACGCTTTTGTTCTCTTTCGCTGAATTTAGGACTATCATCTTGCTTTCAGTTTATCATATATAGGACTGGCTTGAAGCCGGAAAATTATTCAGTCTCCTTGATCTGTTCATAATGCTTGCTTAAATTATAGTTTGTCCCAACCTCACCGGTGATAAAATGAAATGTGTTTCTCAAAATATCAGTTTAATTGGGTAATTTTTATTTGTAAAAAATTCTTCCTTGTATCAGTGGAGGATTTCACATATGAGCATATGTCATGTGCAAACTCTGCTTATCTTTTATTTAAGGGATCATTTTTTTTTTTTTTTTTGTATTTTTATATAAAAGGTCATTTTAAAAAAAAAAAAAGAGAAAACTCTATTAATTTATTCGTTATAGACAACAATCTAAAGTGGGGTAGTTACAATAATGTCTTGACGTGTTGATGCATTTCCGTTGTTCTAACACTGTATTATGTGCTTTATTTGTTGATGCATTTCCGTTATTTGGACAGAACATAGATTTTGATTGAGCAGTTGAAAGTTTTAACCTTTTTAAGACTAGTCAAAAGTGANTAAAGTTTAGAAATTAATCTGTGGTTGAAACTACCTGGGAAATTGTTATTGGTTAGTTGGTCAACAAAGCTTCGTGGTTGAAAATGACATGATCTTGTGATTCCTTTTTTACCAGGTCTTGCTCATGTCAAATATTCTACTATTCACAACTCCTTTTCATGCTTCAATTCTTCCCAAATTTTCTCCAAGTTGACAACCCCATTGTATCATCCTTTTTTTTTTTTTTCAAATAATTCTTGAATTGTTCCCAAATTTTCTCCAGATTGACCCTTTTTCATTTATTTTCTCTTAGCCTGCCTCCATAAATATTTCTTTCAATTGTTCGATTTCTGTTTCTGACAACAGAAATACACCAACTAGGCGATTACCACCATTTTCTTTTTCTTCGATTTTAAATCTACCTGACAACTTTTAAGGATTTAATTTCAAAATTATTATAATTCTTCTTTACAGTTCTTTGTTTAAAGAAAAAAAAAAGTCCAAATCTTTCATAAATTTTTTCAAAAATATCCCATAAAATTTATCAAAAACTCAAAAGATTATAATAATAACTAATGAAATTTACCTGCGCTCTAGCTTACCTCATAAGAGGTCAACAAAATTATCAACTGAAATATCCTCTAAATTTTAATTAAAGATTCAAGCATCTCTAGAAGAAACTGAAGCTACAACAAAACTTTCGAATAGCATTACGCTTGAAATGCAATTAAATGAACTCACTTGTGAAAATCATTGTCAAAGTATCATACAAAGCTTTTCTTTTGAGCACGGAAAACTACTCTTTCTCAATTAAAGGAGAAAAATTTTATATAAACTGGGAGTCTTCAATGACTTCATTCTACCTGGAAGTACATGATGCTTAATGCAGAACTTGGGATATAATTTTCAGCATCATTATCTAAGAACCATGAGCTAATGATGCTTTTAGATGAATTTGATTGATTTACTGTAGGCCACCTATCGACAAGCCTAAAACCGTATTGTGATGCAGCTGAAAGTATAGATGGTTCATCAACTCGTCGCAAGACATGACAGAGAATTAATGCTGGTTGTTCATCCTCTCTAATGCCTTTGTTAGAAGAAGTAATCAGCTCTTTTGCAGTTGCAAACAAAGGCAATATAGCTTCAGCAACGTAAGTAACATCTGTGCCCAAAATGACATCAAAACTTCCACTATTTGCATCCTTGATGGCTTCAATATGGTCTCTATTTCCCCACTCTAGTCTCTTTGTAATCAGTTTGGACAGGAGCGGTGGTGTGAGATTTGAGGTGACATTTTGCGCCAACAGGTCAAGTGCTTTTCCATCTCCATCCGTAGCCACCACTAGGTCAGCTGATCCAACAGCAACCATAGAGCAGATGCCCCCACAACCACATCCCAACTCTAACACCCTTTTCCCTGCAACAATGGTTGGATTTCTTGCTAGGACAGCAGCCATCAAACGAGCTGATTCCCAAAGCATCAAGCCAGTTGATTTGCAGGTATGTTGGTACTCTTTGGATAGAACTTTAATCTTGAAACTGTAGCCTCTCAGGTTGACCTCAATCATCTAGCAGGAGATGGTAGTGAGAGAAAGAAGAACAATTTTTTTGGAAAGATGCGATTGGTAAATTACAGGCATGTTCCACTAACATTGTACATGTCCAGGATACTTAAAACTAGATCGTATTTTAGTAACAGGGGAATAATGAGACAAGGCTTCTAGTTAAATAACCAACAAACTGAAGAAAATGTCACACATCCATGATATTCAAATTTTAATGACCTCTGAAAGCATAATAAAAAAGCATTGTTGAAACAGTTTTAAGAAAGTTCAGCAGCACTAGACTAGGCAGAAGGAAAACATTACCTCATTATCACCAGAATTTGCAATTCCAAACATTTCAAATGCAACACCCTCGGACATGTCAAGCTCAAAGTTATTCACAGGATCCTTGAAAGCATTTCCCACAGCCTCTATCTCAGCAACCTCTTGACCAGATACCTTACCTGAAGCTTCTTTACAGCAAGACGAGTTCACACCAACAGCAAAGCAGAATACAGCTTGGACCCAACGTCTAAAATCACACACAAGAATTGCAATAGATTTAGTTAACCTGTAATATTTATCTAAAGACCATGAGAAAAGCAAAACCTAAAATCAAGAATGTAATTTTATTTTATTTTTTTCAAAAAGAAAAAAGAAAAATAAAGTATTTGAGTTTTACAAAAGGACTTGCTGAGCACATAAAAGGAGCTGTCATAAAAACCCTTTAACAATTCCAAAATCTAAACAAAAGGACGAGTCAACTGTCATTCTACAAACAACATAAAGGTGTTATTATTAACTGGCCAGGAAATAAAAGAAAATTTTTATTTTTTCCCAAGTAAATTGATCATTTACCGATTCATCACTAACTCCCGTGACCGGTTCTCAACTTGTTTGCAGCATAAACCAAGTTCTTCAACTTCAAATCCATTTTCTTTAAATAAACTTGTCAAGAAATCATTAGAAAAATAGAAAGCACGCTGCACAAGGAAAAAAGAGGGTACATTCAGAATCATCCTAATTAAACAGATATAATACACAACCAGAAGAAACTCACAGTGCCATCACCCCTGACGTAAAAGTTTTCACCGATTTTCTGATCCTTGCCTGTGAACCTTTCCTGTCAATATGGTACCAAGAGACGTGGGAGAATTAACTCACAAGAAAAATAACTAACTCTAAGATATGCTAAAAGGGGTTGAGCAATTGTTCTCATATACATTTTCTAAATCACTAGTAAAGACCAAAAATTATTCTCATCAATRAGCAATTTAGTTATAGAGTAACACTACAAATTGAAACCTCCATACATACTTAATCAAAACTGATGTTCATCTACTTTTAATTTTTATTTTATTCTTAATTTTCCACTCATCCATTTTACATTATATAACGGTATTTTCTATAGATCAGCCTATATGAAGAGTTTGTAAATATAATATCCAACTACTAACGATTCAGGCTAAACAAACCTTAATATTCTAGTCTAAATCAAATGTTCGTCATCTTCCAAAAGGTCGTCAGATCACACAATTCATAGTGAACAATCTACTTAATCTGCTCCATCAGAAATTATAGGAAACATAGTGCAGATAGGGCTCCACATTCTTGTTGAGCATAACTGTTTCTGACTATAACCTTTAAAATGTAAAACTAAAAATAAGTTTAAATTGAAGCAACGCCCTACTATAATGACCATCTATTGTCCATGCACATATGTATATGTTTGTGCACACACACCATACCCACACGGAACAACAGGAATTGACCAAAAGAATAAATCAAAAACAATTGCTCAAAAAATGCTGCACGACTATATCAGTCACATGTTTTGCAAGATTGTTATGAAAAGACCAAAAAAGAGATTAAAAAAAATATATAGCATTTTAACCTGAGCAAGGTCGCCAACAGCATAATCGCGAAACAGGACATAACCACCTGGCTGGAAAAGAAAAGGAAAGGATAAGAGATAGAGTTACATCACATTTACATAGTTCATAATTCCAATGTAGTTTAGAAAACACTATCAAAGTTGGAAAAACCAAAATCACTTACCTTGAGAACTTTTCTAATGTTCTGCACGACTAGAGGCATCTTCTCAGGGGATACTGCAGATAAAACAAAAATCTATTTAACATGTCAGCTAGTTAATGCATAAACATATATTCGAAGTAAGCTTAAGTGGAAAAACAATTTTCTTAATTAAAAAGAGAAGGATGGCAATCATACATGAAAAAAAGGTAAAAATAAATTGATCCTTGAACAAACATGTAAAGTTGTTATAAATCACAGCTTTCAAAATACCATGGTAATGATATCGATTGAAGATGGAGAAATATGCTTGCTTAGGTCATCAACAGTCAGGTCACAAACGAATGCACTAACACGGGTCTCTGTGAAGTCTCTATGTGTCTGCAACAGCCAATCAAATTCATTCAGCTGGTAGACCTACCAAATTCAATTTCTAGATTGTAGATGCAGTTATACATTCAAAAACTATTGTACAAATAATAGAAAACTTGAAAGAATCATTGTGAAGAAAGAAAAAGAAAAGCTGTCATGTGCATTCTAAGAATTTATTTTTTCCACCAAGGTGAACCACATATTTAATTTCAACCTGAATAATTTCAGGTCAAATCAGCTAAGCACATTAAGAGTTCAGTGGATGGTAAACTAAAGAAACAACAAAATGGATACAAATTTTAGACAATTGAATTATTAAGCCTAAAGATGAAATATTTAACTCTGGTTGAACTTTTCCATTAAATAGAGACTAACCATAACGAAATTTCTCTTTTCTATAAATACAAAAGACTTGTCTCGTTGATTTGCTTCAGAAAATGTATAAATGCTATTCTTCCGTATTTTCCTTCCCTTACTAAGGTTTCAAAAGAATTCAGAAAGATAAGTCCAATGGTCAGTGTTCCATTGTTTAACTATGGTACTAGCCACATGAAAGAATTTGCATTTTAATGTTATTGCACAATACTAAAGCTCATCATCATTATGTTGAGAACAATATGCAATCGACATACAATCATGGTTCATCAAGACAAGGGTCACATTTATTATAAATAAATAAAAAATAACTCAGAAGACTGCTCATGACACCTCCGTTATCAATTCTAAAGTTATTAAACAATGTCATGCACAGATTATAATGCAAATCAATAACTTCAGCCAGACTTGTGTTGGCCTATTCCTGTAAAACACTATAGATAATGATTTCATTCATGAGCTGTCTACTATAGGCCAGGCAGAGAGCAAGAAAAACAAACCTTGACCAAGTTAACAGCACGTGGTGAAAAGTCACATGCATGAATAAAAACATCTGGGTATGTAGCAATTAAAGGAAATATAGTATTCCCAGCTCCACAGCCAACCTGCAATTGACATCAATCACCTTAAAGATAAAAACTTAGATGAAGCAGCTAAAGATTTCCCAAAGAAGTAAATTGAGTAAAGAACGAAAGATTTTGACAAAGCCATTCCAAACACTTCTGTATAGTCTACAATGAGGTAAAGGAGAAAATGATAAAGTGAAAACCCATCAAGGAATGCTAGATGCAGGAAATCAAAGACTTGAAGTAGAAGACTCTGAGCTGAGACCATAAAGTGAGTTACCTCTAAAATGTCTTTTTTCCCAGTTCCCTGAAGAAGAAATAACAATTTAAAAAAAAAAAAAGAAGCACATATATTAATCATTCATGTATTTCCAAAACTCAAAAACCAAATCTAATAATAGAAATAGACAAATTGCTTCTCAACTCACAGAGAAATAGTGACCCCATTCCTTGTCCAAGTAATGCCGATCCTTAAAGAACTAAACAAAGAATACACAACAAAAACAAACTCAATAAAATGGATTATAAACATAAGAAAAGTAAAGAACAAGTGAGAAACAAAACCGACTCTATCTTGATGTCGTTTGTAGAATACATCCCAATACTTCTTAGCCTCTCTTTCGTACTTGTCTGTCAATTAAAGAAACAAGAAAACAAGAGTTAATAACATGTGAAATGAAACTTGAGATGAACGCATATGCCCACAACAGAGGAATAGTACCTCTCCAAAAGGGGGAAACTCCAGTGTTAGAAGTGGAGTATATCTGTATCTTGTGAGCTTGTTGTTCTTGTTCTTGTTGCTGATTCACAGATTCCATCTTCGAGCTTTTCCGGGGAAAATTATTTGCCAAGGAACAACTCAGATTCAGTGTTCGCATGAAACTTAAACCAGAGAAACAATCTACAGAACCAAACGATTAGCATAATAATTAACAGAACTTGAAACAAGTTAATTATGTAAGCATTGAACCTGATGCTTTTTGCTTCAGAATCCCATCAACACACGTACAGCTTCTGCCCACATCGGCATTTGAGGGTTTCGTTATGGGTTTTTCAAAAGCTGAAAAGTTTAACCAAAAATTAAAACGGTGTGACCAAAATACCCTAGCTACAGATGAGTTCTGTTCTGTCGTGTCCTCATGCTCTTGGGTGACCAAAATGACGTGATGCCTTTGTTTCATTTATTTACGAAATTGTCAACCTATCAATTTGATAATATTATTGAATTAATATGAAATAACTTCCTAGCTTGATCGTGAAGATATTAATCTCTATACATACATAACCTTCTTTTCATTAGATGCATTATACTATGAAGTTGGACATCTTGCGCTATAGTTGAGAGTTGAGACATCAAGGCCAGTCATCCTGTGGATCAGTAGATGAGTTTCCTTCAGGGAAAAGATGATGATTGATGAGAGAAGTGCTCTCAATTCATAAACTACGCAACTTCTGCTGCACAAATTAAGAAAGCTAATCCAGCTAAACAGATAGGCAAATTAAAGCATATATTGCATTATTTTTGTCAAACATTTATTTTACAAGAGTTTGCACAAGGACGATCAAAGGCCTTTTGATCATTCAATGGTCCATACATTGATCGATCGATCACTCATGGCTAGAAAAGGAAACAGAAGATTAATTAAACCTTAATAATGTCCATTGCTATCGAATCATTCTGGT
>JANLJB010001757.1:0-98558 GCA_026212285.1 Bursera cuneata | reverse complement strand
GAATGAATTTGTTATTTTGGATATATCATAGGGGTGTTTATGATATTTTTCTTAATTTTTACTATAGTACCGTTAAATATAACTAACGGTGTTACAATAACGGTGGGTTTTGTGTTAGTTTTAATTTTAGTAGGGTGATAAGTGTTCGTTTAAAATTCAGTTGGGTGTTTAATTTTTTTTTAAATTCTTTGAGGGGTTGAGAGTTAATATCCCGATATGAAATACAAAATGAACTTGGGCAGGGGCAGCCGACCTTCTAGGTCTAGGACTAACCTAAAAGGAAAACGTGGTTAAATAAGGACAATAATGCCACGTCAGACAGTCGAAGCTTGATTGTGAAGTTGGTATGGGCTTTATTTGTCCTTACACGGCTCTTTTGCCCCTCATGTCTTTTTCAGTTTTGAACGAGCTCGCCATTCTTTGACCATAATAATTTATTCCTATAGTAATTTACGAAATTGGCCCCTAAGCCATGACACTTTTGTTCGTAAATAAATAAGATTTTTCTTCTCTGTGGCTCTTTTAATGAGATCATTGCAATAAGATTTAAATAGAATATTAATAGTTTTAATATGTATAATCACGGTTAATTTTAAAAGAACTCTTTTTATTTAGAATTTTGGTAATATTATTTGTTTTAAAAGAACATGTTTTGTGTAGTATGCATTTTGAATCAAATGCATTTAGTTGAAATTTTTTTAAACAAAGTTCCTGTTTTTCACAAATTTTAAATTAGTTTGCATATTTGTAAAAACATGTTTTGAAATAGGGAAATTACAATAACCCCCCAGTAAATTTGAAGAATACACTTAGCCCCACACTTTTCTTAAACTAACACTTACCTCCCAAATACCCCTAAAAAACTAACACTTACCCCCCAAATATTTGGGGGGTAAATATTAGTTTTGGGAAAACAGTATTAATTTTTTAGGGGATAAGTGTTAGTTTAATAAAAGTGTGGGGTTAAGTAATTTCTTGAAATCTAATTGGAGGGTCAGAGTAAATTCCCCGTTTTGAAATATTAAAAAAAGTAATATTAAGATAAACCTTACATATTAATTGAATTTTAAAATAAAATAGTTCTTATTTTTAGGTTTTCAACTATTACTAAAATTAAACTCAAAAAGTCAAATTTAGAGCATAATATAAATTTCTTTCCGAAGATTTTCTAAATTACAGAAACAATATCAATATATGGTAATCTAAATTTTAAGCCACAAGTCTGCCTTAACAACTGTATGGTGGAAATAAAAAAGTCTTAAAATGGGGGACAATAGTGTCATATCCTTAGGAAGGAAGAAAGAAAGTTTCCCAGAAATGACATTAAAGTTACAGATAGGACCTCACTGTACCTAGCCTCTTTGAGGCCTATTTAACAAGCAACCAAGCGTGTGGTTTGATAATTCAATTCTCGCCCACCATTCTGGTTCCGTCTGTCAACAGCCTCTCCACCTTCTACCATGTCCTTTCCTTACTTTATTTCCTCAGCCAAACCTTGCCTGAGAAAACCCCACAAAAGTGGCTTGAGCAAAAAATGTTTGCATATGGTCAAGCAACAGAAAACCCGGTTCTACATCTTTGGCCGCTGCATCTCCATGCTCTTATGTTGGCACGATGAGTATGATGCTGTCTCAGATTGATTGACTCCAAGCTGCGGTTGCTGGGTAGAAAGAATTCACTGAATGAATCAGAGCTTTCCAAGAAATTGAAAAATCTCGTTGGTTTGATGATGACAACATGCAGAAGAGGTTTGGGAGAGAGGGAAAATTGCAGGTTGTTGGTTCAATTAAAAAATTTTCTTACTATAAGGCTGTTGAATTCAACAACATACGATATTGGAGTTGGGTAAATACGAAATTTAGGTAGTTTTGGTAATGGTAGTGTGCTTGTTTTCTGGTTTTGACTTACTTAACGATTTTTTGTTCCTGTAAAAATTCTGTTGGGACAAAATCCATGTAATTACTATCCAGCATAATAGAAGGAAGGAAGCGAGTTAATTAACTCATGTGTACAGTTATGCTTTTCATTTCTTTGCTGCTTCAAGGGAATATTAGACAAGAAGTAAAAATTCTAACCATTTGCAGGCATCTGTAAAGGTTTATTTATTTCTTCGATTCCGGTCGAGTTTGTTTTCTGGAATATCATTAAGCTGTTTTGTTTAATAGTGGAGTCATGCATTTTATTTTAATGCAATGTGGAAAGCCCCCCCATTTGTCTGACGGGACTAAAGCAACACAAATGTCAACTCTTAATTTAACTGACTTTACCAAACGTTTATTTATTTTCCAACAAATTAAAATTTAACAACTATTCCTAATACGGTCTCCTGTATCATTTTCTTTCACATTCACCTATCTCAAGCACATTCAACGTATTCCATCATCGTTTTTAAATTCAAACAATTCTTTATTTGAATATAAAATTAAAAAAAAAAAAACTTCAAAAATAATCACCCTCTCCTCCCTCCTTGGCCTCATAGTCACCGCATCTGCACGAAATTCGAATTTGTTCTGTTTATTCAATTTGAGTCCGACAAGAAGTTTGTGTTTGAAGTGACACCTTGTTTTCGAAAAGGTTAAGTTGATTGTTTTAGAAAAGGTTGGCATCTTCACCAATGGTAGGTGGTGGAGGCTAAGTGGGTTTGTGCACTGCCGCTTCACAGGCTTCGGCTTCCGGCCCATAACGGCACCGAAGCTATCCCCAAATCTTGAACAAAAGTAAAGAATACAAATAATAGGCTTACTGTAGTAACATATGGGTTGAGCTCAATAAGATTGGGCTGCATTGTTCGAATCCATTGAATCCCATCCCAGCCCGTTCTTGCAGTTCGAAGCGACGTCGTATTCAAATCTTTTTCCAAAAACCCACAAATCTTCTGTTTGTATCTGCAATCTTGCGCTGCATAAACCCTAGTAATATTCCCTGCTTCACTTTCTTGAAGTGGCTCTTGGTTTAGGCTTCTTCGATATCTATTTTATAGTTGTAAGTTTCTAACTATTGTTTTTTTGTTTCTGTTACAGAAATTTATGTTTTCTCTTACTTTGTTTTTTGATTTCACTTGAGTTACTTTTCAGCTTTCTAGGTGATGAGATTAATTTTCACTTGAGTAGTCCTGCAATGTTGTTGGACGAAAGCAAGTTTGACGTGCACCTGAAATTATGGGCACTTAGAATCCCACGCGAGCTCTGTAAGGTTGCTTCACGGATACTAAACGGGTACGCTCCAGCTAAGCCTTGTTTATTTCAATCAACTGCAGTTCTTCTCTTTTTTATTTATATGATTTTCAGCTTTAAGCGTCTTTCTTTATGGAAATTTAGCTTAAGAGAAAGCAAAAAGATTTGTTCTAATTAGTTGATGATGAATGCTTTGCTTTGGTTAACAAATGATATACAAGTTTTGGTTTTGAGACTTTTTTTTTTTTTCATCATCATTTATTGATCTGTGTCGTATTTCTCGTTGGAATGCTCTGCGCGTTTTTTATACGTATATAAATACAGATAAAGGAATGTCTTAAGAAGGATAGGTTAAGTCAGGCTTTTTGTTTCGCATCCCATTTATAGTGTTATTTTGGACTTTGCTGTTTTGTCAATATATTTCTTCCTTTCGCGCACATGAAATGGTAAATGAGAATAGAATATGCGCTGAATAGAGAGTTTGTAAAATTATTTATGTGGTCATGTAATTTTTTTTTTTTCACTTCTTGTGGCTTGCTCTGAAACTAGTAGGCAGGAGATGATTATTTGTTTGAAAAATCCTATAATTTGATGAGACATTATCTGGATTTATATAACTTACAGATATTCTCTGGATTGCTTTCTAGCAGGTATTTGCTTGACAAGGCCCGTATTAAGCCAATTACTGAAGACCCCGCATGTGAAGTAAACCGTTATGTGATATTATCTGAAAGGGTTCACAATTCTGGTAAGTAATGTTCCAAAAGTTTGTGTGTCTATATACATACCTATGTATATGTATATGTGTATGCTAAATCTTATAGTATTCTTTATATTTTGTTCATGCGGAGAGGAGCCAATGATTAGAGATTCAACTTGTCTCCCTCCCAAGTGCTAATACACACAAACACATGCAGCTTATCATGAATAAGTTTGTTTATATTGTTTCTTTAGGCTCCCCTTATCAAATAATATTACTTGCATTTGCATCTTTTCTAAAGCTATCTCTACTTTACTTGATTTTTGTTGACATGATCTAGATGTGCATAAGCTTCATAATATGGACCTCTTTTTTGTTGGGTGGGGTTGTTCGGGGTTGGTGGTTTTGATAAGAAACTGTAAATTATAGCGTAGTAAAATATGGAGAGGTTACAATAGTGGATTGGATATCCACGAAAAGCTTAAAAGAGTTAAGGAAGAGGTAAACTTATTAAAAATGTTTATTCTATCAGTAAGTATGCTGTCTTCCACTAATGGAAATATATTGATGTAGAAAAGATCTGTCCGATATTCCTGATGCAAAGCTTGATGAACTGAGAAAGTTATGCAAGATTGAAGTGGTGCCCTATTCAATGACACTTGGATATTCCTACTGGGATGCAGGTCTGTTGCAATGCTCTTGTAATATGTTGCAGATTGTTGTTTTTATTTAATATTTACTTCTTCTGTTTGTTGCTCACATATCATAGCATAAAGATAAAGTTTATGTTCTTTGAACTGTTTTATACACTATGTTGATATTTTGTAGTAATATTATTAAATTGAATTTTTTATCATTTTTTCCGGATAACTTTCTTATTCATCATCTTGATTTTAGATTATGTATTGAAGGAGATTCTGCCCCCTGGTGTGGAGGTACCTACATCTTTTGAAACCATAGTTAAGTATTCAAATTTTGTCACCATTCTTTTGATCTTTCTCTTATTTGCACTTTATCTTAAATTGCATGCATTTTATAACTGTGTGTCAGTTTCCTATATATAACTAGTCTCTGCCTGGTGCAGCAATTTAGTTGCATGATAATGCACTGTACATTTTCGGCAAGTCATCTTAAATTACATATGTTTCATGAACTGTGTGTCAGTTTCCTATATATAACTAGTCACTGCCTGGTGCAGCAATTAAGTTGCATGATAATGCACTCTACATTTTCAGCACTTCATCTTAAATTACATGTGTTTTATGAACTGTGTGTCAGTTTCCTATATATAACTAGGCACTGCATGGTGCAGTAAATTAGTTGCATGATAATGCACTCAACATTTTCAGCTTTCAACATTAGGTACATCGATGCTGACCAGTAAATTAACATTTTATCCTGTTTTTGCAGGTCACGTTGCCCATCTTAACATACATGATGAACTGCTTCCATTTAAGGATGTTATTGCAAAGGTCATATATGATGTAAGTTTTCTTTTGCTTCTTGCCTTGATTCAAGTTTGCATCTCTGTTATAATTATTTATATTATTTTTGCTTTCACATCTCTCTTTCTAGTCATCAATTAAGTTGAGTACCTCCTGAGATGTAATCTGCTTAATAGATATTATTGTGCTCAGTCTTTTTGATGGGTACCAGTGTTAGTAAGTAATGTCCTTTTGTGATCTTATAGTTGATCATTGTTCACATGCAGATGGAAAAGAATTTATATGTATTGTTTTTTATTTTATTTTCTGGTTTCGCTTGCAGTCTAACCTCATACTAATGTTTTTCTTTTCTGCTAAGCATCCCCCTGTGTTAGGGATCATGTGAACTTTAATTTCTGATCATTTTTGCAGAAAAATCATCCAAGAATCAAAACTGTTGTTAATAAAGTTGGTACAATTACCAATGAGTTTCGAGTGCCAAAGTTTGAAATTTTGGCAGGAGAAAATAATATGGTTACAGAAGTGAAGCAGTATGGGGCAACATTCAAGCTAGATTACAGTTTGGTCTATTGGAATTCAAGATTGGAACATGAACACCTAAGACTTGTATCTCAGTTTCAGCCTGGGGAGACCATCTGTGACATGTTTGCCGGTATTGGCCCATTTGCTCTTCCAGCAGCACAGAAAGGATGCATTGTGTTTGCAAATGATTTAAATCCGGATAGCATTCATTATTTGAAGATTAATGCAAAAGTCAACAAGGTTGATGATTGTATTTTTGCTTATAATATGGATGCTAGGAAATTTATTTCTCAACTGATGGCAGCACCAGTTGGCAAAATTAATTTAGAATCTGACATTTCCATAATCAAAGCTAGTAATGACTGTGGCATACAGGCCAATGAAGAAACAATGACAGAAAGTGCTGATCTCGGAGGTAATATGTTTGGTTTGATTTACACATCACTTTCCTGTAAATTGTTGCATATATTTTAATCTTAGTATCTCTTCTCATGCAGTTGAGGTTAAAGAAGTAGCTGTTATAGTTAAAAATGATCTAGAGGATGTAGAAAAGCATTGTAGGAAGGCGGATGCATCTATTACTGCAGTTAAGAGATCTTCTGGTGGTTGCTGGGGAGGTATGATAAGCTTCATCATCTGGCTTTGGTTCATCTCTAGAGCAGATACTGTGATTTATACTGTATTACCCACGTTTAGTTTCTTAAGTACTGGAATAAGAGTATTATAAAAAATTGTGTTCTCTGGTAGAGTGTGCAACTTTTTTCATTTCATTCCCCTGCAGATGGGAATGCCAAGACTGCTGCTATATCTGTTGCTGGTCGGAAGAAAGGAAAGACAAGAAAGAGGATGAGAGGCTCTGAGTTGCCTAATCCTAAGACTTGGGAGCATGTTGATCATGTGATTATGAACCTCCCTGCTTCTGCTCTAACATTCCTAGGTACACTATTTTTTAGCTCTCTCACAAACACCCCACCAGGCACAGACAAAATTTCATCCATATTTCAGAGAAGTGATTGCATGGTGTCTTGCTGATCTTATGATTGGGTTTTCCTATAGGTCAAGATCTCTTTTCTGTTTGGTTAATTATTCATCTTTGGGCATATACCATTATGAATCATTGTTTTACCTAGGGCATCATTTTTCCCTTCTCTTTCTTGTATTTGTTGTAGATTCTCTATCTGTGGTGGGAACTCTTATGAACTTCAACTGGCTTGTCTATGTATATCTGTGAACCATTCATACCCTTCCATTCTTGCTGAATTTTGGAATCTTATGATATGATTTTCTGGCATATATTAATTAAATTCCAAAATTCCTTTCTGGCTAATGGTGTTGGTCCTCAGGAATTATGTCTACAAACAAATTTCCAGAGTAATTAACTGTCTGAAACTCTTCAAATATTTATTTTCTTATGTATATAATAAGTCTGTTCGTATTTGTTCATTTTACTTCTGTTTCTTGATGCTGTTTCTTTTTGGTGGAAGATTGAAACTTCATTTTTCCTTCTCAGATGCATTTAAGGGCCTTATTCGAAGAAACTATTGGAAGGGATCTCTTCCTTTGATTCACTGCTATTGCTTCATGAGGGCAAATGAAAGTGAAGAATTGATCATTTCAGTAAGTCTATGAACATAAGTGGGCCTTTTTTTTTTTTTTTTGCCCCTATTTATTTGTTCTTTTTTACTGTCCATGGATAAGTTGAATAATGCCTTTAGCTTGTTTATCTTTAGGCCGTTGCCATTTTCATGTGAATTGAAAACTTATAGGTAGCTTATTCTGGTAAATGGTCTCAGGCACTGCTCTTGGTGCTATTTAGGCTTTATTTTGTCCTATCTAACTCAACAATATTACTTTTGAACTCTGCTGTGTCAGATTTTTCAGTTATTGGAAAACTCTTCCTTTTCTTTTTGTGATAACCCTGCATATTAGTAATAATATGATTTGCATTTTCCACTCTTTTGCAGGAAGCAGAGTCTGCCTTGGGTGCCCGCATACATGACCCTATATTTCATAAGGTCAGGAATGTTGCTCCAAACAAGGTACAAACTACTACCTTGATTTTGGGTCTTGCAGTTATTTTGAATTTTTTTTTCCCAAATAATTTTTATTATCCTTTGTGGGTACATATGAGTACAAGTGTGGCATCTTGTAACTTTTTTGAGCTTTCCTTTCTGCTCACCAGGCGATGTTTTGCTTAAGCTTTAAGCTACCAGAAGCATGCTTCAATGAAGAAGTCACTAACACTGTCGATTCTGCGGGTGAATTTATAACCCCAGTTTGAATTCTACACTTCACATAACTCCCAGGATTGATTTGACCATTTTCCAACCGCAATGTGGCAACGATGCTTCCAGTTATTTCAACAGTGCCGCATGGAAGTTTTAAAGAAATTGACAGTGTTGAGATTAATTTGAAAATGAAAGATCTTTGTCCTGTACCAAATATCAATCACTGTGATGCTTGCAGTTATTTCAACTGTGCCGCATGAAAGTTCTATAGAAATTGACGGTGCTAAGATTGATTTGAAAATGAAAGATCTTTTTCCCCATTACCAATATCAACCATTATGTTGCTGCTTCCAGCTATTTCAATTGTGCTGCTTGGAAGTCTTAAAGAAATTGACAGTGCTGAGTCGAAGTTTTGAAGAAATTGACAATGTTGAGACTAATTGAAATTGAAAGATCTTTTTCCTCGTTACCAAATATCAATCACAGTTCCAATGTCAAATTTATAAAAGGTTCGTTTATTGGCCTTTCGGCATCGCCTTTTTGCTCAAATTCTTTCATTAATCCCATTTATAACTTTTTCCAGTGCAAGTATTGTATAAGAATAAGATTGGCAGCTTGGGAACTAGGTAATGGCATTGTATGAACTGCTGTATGTTGAAATTCAGCATTGCCAGTGTTGATGATAACGTTAATTTCAAATCACGAACATAAAGATACTAGAGTCCACGTTTCGCATGATTACTTCACACAACTTGGTTACGGCAATAATCTGACTTGTGGCAAAGATATACGAGCTCTTTCAAGTCATAAGATTCATTTGGATTTATTTTTTTAATGTGATTCCAAACTGAAAAAGTTAAAAGCTATGTAAAGATAGCATTTTGTTATGAGATGGTCTTAGCTTGCGTCTAATGGTGAAGTCAGAAAAATTTTAAAAAATTGATAAGTTTTTAAACTTAACCTTCTTGTTTAAGATATAGTTAAGACCATCATTTGATATATAATTCAATTTCATTTTGTGCTTCTCTTTTTAAAAGCAAATGGGTTTAAAATCTAAAGTTCTTAACACGAATACAGTTTGTCCTATAGGAAATTATTATTATTATTAAATATTGTTGAATAGCAGAGAATAGCATTGCATACCAGCTGTGAAGGTAGTGTTTCCTTGAGGCATATCCAGTTATTGAAGAGTCCTTTATGTTTGGAAAGCACCACGAGGGTGGGGCGGGATGGTCTTAAAGTTAGCAGAGCAACCACCAACCATTTTGTGATGATAAAAGGTTGCAGCTTTTAAAAGAAAGCAAGGAGCCAAAGACTGAGCTTGCGCTTAGAGGGATTCTATTCAGTCCTTGTCAAAAGCTAGTCAATGTACAGTCAACCGAAGGTGTAAAGTTATTTTATGGTCTCCACCTCTTGGTATCTCATCAATTAAAATCTCTTTGTGTTCCCATTGTGCTTGTGCCTCGTTCCCCAACCAACCAATTTTCATGCTTCCTACTGCAAATATTTTCGCAATTTATACGGTACCTAATAGTTTAAGTTTTTGGATCAAATAGTTTTAAGTAAGTTCGAATCTCTTCATTGTTGACAATTAATCTGCTTCCTTTCTTAGTTATGTAATTATTAAGAATTTATTAGACTTTAAAATTAGATTCATCTTTTCATATGAAATTCTTCAAATAAGAGGAATTTATATTAATAATAATAGAAGTCTAAGAAAAGATATGTAGATTAAAAATCTAAGATGAGCTTTTGATGAAGCTTCATGCTAGTAACAATTAACAACTGGAACGTATTCTACTTATTAAACTAATGCATCATTTTTGGAATAAAAAGCAAATGAGACAACTTTATTATCTTTTATGTTAAAGATGTTTTGCTAGCTCAAAGTCATCAATTATTTTTCAGATACTGTAGTGCATGACTGCTTGCGTCTCACTATAAGCTATTTAGTGTGCTTGAAAGTTGAAAGCTATCTCTTATCTCTAATCAAAGGCCAAATGTCATTGATTAAGCTAAAGAGTACGGAACCGCGTGCTACCACTACATTTACAACTGGGAAATGTATCTTGACCTCAACAATATTGAGTGCATTTTAGCATGTGAATAACAGAATTAAGAAAAGAATCTCCATTCCTTTCTACAGTTTTTTATTTTTATTTTTTATTTTTTATTCACCAAGCACCAATGAAAATTGACCTTACCCATGAAGCTTCTCAAAAGCAAATTATCACAAGTCTAGAGAGTTCAGTACAATACTATATATACGAGATGGAACAACCAAAACCTTCCCTCTTCCCTCTCTTTTATTTCCCTCAAACTACAAAAATCATTCTTGATTCTCTATAGATTAATATTCTAGAAAGATCCATAGAGAACCCTTTGAAAATAAAGAAAATGGAACGAGCAAGAGTGGTGGGCTGTAACTGTTTCTTGCTTCTGTTTCTTGTTTTTATTTCAATGGTTGCAAGTGGCCCTAGTGTTGGGGTGAACTGGGGAACCATGACAAAGCACCAACTGCCCCCAGATAAGGTGGTTAAAATGCTCAAGGAAAATGGGATCAAGAAGTTGAAGCTTTTCGAGGCTGATGAGAGAATCTTAGCAGCTCTCATTGGTAGTGATATTGAAGTCATGGTTGGCATACCCAATTACATGTTGCAGCAGATGAGTCAGTATACTGAGGCTGCTGAGTCTTGGGTATATGCCAATGTGACTAGTTGGTCCTATGCCGGTGGAGTCAAGATCAAGTTCAGTAATCATTTTTTTTTTTTTTTTAATTTTCTTGTTTCATTTACTGTTTTATTGTTTCTGGTCTATTATTTTATATGGGTTTGCACTTTTAAGAACGGTTCTCTTGTCATTGTTTTTTCCTAGCAATTTGCTATCTTTTTTCTCGCAAACTTCTCATATTTTTTTCCGAGTTTATTAAGTAGATTCGATGTTACTGTTAAGGAATATTCAACCTTTCTATTGGGTGCATAGATATTAGGTCCTAAACTCCTTGAATAGATAGCTAGAGTGGTGGTCCAGTCCTTGGATTATCCATGTAGAAAAAGTCCACCATGTGATAAGATGTCGCATATAACACTTTAAAAAGTTAATATAATTGCCTGCTTCTGCTTGATTTTTGCTTTCTGAATTCTATTTTTGCTGTTTCCATATATATTAATAGCTTATATCGTTGACAGTTGTAGGGACCATGGCTAGTTCCTTTCCTAATTACCAAAGTTAAATTGATGACTAAAACTATCAGAACCTTAATTATGGATGATAGCTTGAACAATTAAGCTGTAATTAATGGAATGGTTCATCTTTTAGTTTCTTGCAACTCACACTAGTTTAATTACTATTATTAATTAGTGTTCCTAATCTATATTGCCTTTTCGATGTACTTGGAAAATTTTGACTTTTGCAGGTATGTAGCTGTGGGGAACGAACCCTTCCTTAAATCATATAATGACTCCTATCTTCACTCGACACTTCCAGCCCTCAAAAATATCCAGCAAGCTCTCGATCATGCTAAGCTCAAGTCCAAGGTCAAAGCCACAGTTCCTTTCAATGCTGATGTCTACAACTCCCCGGAATCAAACCCTGTTCCATCTGCTGGTGACTTCAGAGCTGATATCAAAGACATTACTATAGAGATAATCCAATTTCTCCATTCGAATGATGCCCCCTTTACTGTGAATATCTACCCTTTCCTTAGTCTCTACGGCAATGATTATTTCCCAATGGATTATGCGTTCTTTGATGGATCGAATAAGCCTGTCAGAGATGGAGCTTTGCTTTACACTAATGTGTTTGATGCAAATTTTGACACTCTTGTATCCTCGTTGAATAGAGCTGGATATCCTGACATGCATATTATAGTTGGAGAAGTTGGGTGGCCTACTGACGGTGATAAAAATGCCAACATCCAAAATGCCAAGAGATTCAACCAGGGATTGCTTAGACATGCTTTGAGTGGTTCTGGAACTCCTGCAAGGAAAGGTACAATTGATGTTTATATGTTCAGCCTGCTTGATGAGAATGATAAAAGTATTGCTCCAGGGAGCTTTGAGAGGCACTGGGGCATCTTTGAGTTCGATGGGAAGCCAAAATATGAATTAGATTTATCAGGAATGCTTGAAGACAAGGGCTTGGCTGCCGTTGAAGGTGTAGAATACATGCCCAGAAGCTGGTGTGTGCTGAACCCACATGCAGATAACTATGAAGAGTTGCCTGATAGTATTGACTATGCTTGCAGCCTTTCAGATTGTACTGCTTTGGGATATGGATCTTCTTGTAACCATCTAAGCGTCCGGGGAAATGCCTCCTATGCTTTCAATATGTACTATCAGATTAATGACCAACATTATTGGACCTGTGACTTCTCTGGTTTAGCCATAGTTACTGATGACGATCCTTCTGAAGGAGATTGTGACTTCCCCATTATGATTGTTTCTGCTTCTCCAGTGCTGCTCTGCAAGGGAGTTTTGGACGTAATTCTGAGACTAGTTGGAGGATACATTGTTTTTGCATTTCTATTTTAGATTCTATTTCTAGCTAGCTTTAACCACTAGCTACCGTAAATTAGAATTTAGAAATTCTTTTAGTCTTCTTGTTTTATGTCACTTTTTTGTCTTAGTCATTGCATCCATGCATTGCTCTTACTATATTTAATATATATACATATAAGCATGTTGTCTGAATATCTAAAATGAATTCTATAGTAAGTAAAATGCATATTACAAAAATTGCTATCTTATCTTCTCTACACATCCGTATATAAATTTTAGCAAGATATTTGAAGAAGAAGATAAATATATCTTAATTATTTTTCTATTTTACATTTTTCACCCATTAAATTAAGAGAAATTAAATATACATGTATTTTTCTCTAATATTACACTTTATTTATTTATTTTTAAGTTAACGACCGTAGGCTTAATGGGCATCTTACCAACTTTGATTAAAGAACCCGGTTTGAATTCTGGAAGGTTAGGGCCCAATGGGCTTTCAGAGGGGCTAACTTTAGATCGAAAATGATGGTAGCAAATTGACAAAGCACTACAGCCATTTGACGGCTCGATAATAGTTAGCACATTAATGTCAATTTGTGAAGGGTTCTATTCTCACTCGCAGATTTTTTTTTTTTTTTATCTTAAAAAAGACTAAATAGATCACACGTTAAATAGAATTTAGATATTATGATTATAATTTAATAAATTAATAATTTTTTTATTTTTAATCTTTTGGATAATTTTTTTGAACTCCTGAATTTATAATTTTTAATGCTTGACAACCAAAATCGTATGTTTAATTGTGCTCACAACATTTAGATGGATTTTTTTTAAATGAAGATGTAAATTAAGAACATTTATATTATTATTTAAATAATAAAGATGACATCGTTATTTAACCACCAGATTCTAGGCTCCTTTCCCATATTATTATTAATGACATCGTGGCCAAAAACAAAAGAACAGTAACGACGTCGTATAATGGATTCATAGTCATACACCAGACTCTCTTCCCCGTTGAAACGTTTTCCAACTCACGCTGCGTCTGCTCACGGCAAATACAAATCATAACCGAATCAACAGGAATTGACGTTTTTGACCCTTGTATCTTTCATTTTACAATCCAAACGCGAACCCAAACATAGGGCTAGGGTTTCAGATCCCGCCCAATTTCTCCACATCCTTTTCCAATTTCATCGATTACGTGCAGAAATATTTTGGCGGCCAAAACTGTGTACATATGAGTCGACGTTGTGATTTTTAGTTGTTCCAAAATTTTTCTATTTTGTTTGGACGAAATCATTGTCATTTGATTTAGAGAGATGCTGGGGAAACCGGGCCAATCATCTTACCGAGATAGAACGCAAGAGTTCTCAAGCATAGCGGAGAGGCTAAGGAAACCCTCGTCGGCTAATAATGTTCCATCATCAAGTGGCAGCGGCAGTAGTGGCGCCATCACGAAGCCCGACGATCGAAGAGCTTCCGTGGCGATTCAATCGGAGTTCAGCAAAAGAGCCTCGAAGATCGGGTACGGGATCCACCAGACTTCACAAAAGCTGGCTAAGCTCGCCAAATGTAAGCAATAAGCAATTTGATGTTTAATTATTATCTTGCATTCGTTGAACATGTTGCTCGAAATATATAGATATATCTTGTGATTATACATGGTGTTTTTCGCGTGACGTTAAATTGTTATTGAGAACACTGGCGAATTGTCGATACAATACAATGTCATTGAATTGTGGATATTATCATATGAGTGATGCGATTTTGTGATCTTTTTTTACAAATAAAGTGGCATGGTGAGAGGCGCCATGGCTGTGGGGATGGAGGTAGTTTTGCAGCCTCGTTAGAGAGTTTTAGGAAAGGAAATTGTAGGCATTTGTGGTGGTCTGATAATGACGATACCTGATTTAATTGGTGGTAGTGATCAAGCCTACTCAGAATAATCATCAAACTTCTACACAAATAATTATTGCACCTCCAATTTATGTAATCATCAACTAAAACGATATTATATTTGTAGAGGGAAAAGTATAATGTTTGCTCTTAGCTGAAATTTTTATTTGAATGTAGTACTGAAAATGCTTAATCATCAGATTGTCTTGTTGTTTGATAAGATTTTGTTGTGGCTGTATTTAAAGGTCAAATTAAAACACCAGATACTGCATCATGTGCTTAGCCACAAAGTTGAAGGAAATCTGTGTTTGGGGCTGGAATTATTTAAAGTTAGGTATAGAGTTTCAATAGGCTGCTGGTTTTTTGGTCCAAAATACATTAACATGTTAATCTGTGCTGTCTCACCAGTGGCAAAGAGAACGTCAGTATTTGATGATCCAACGATGGAGATCCAAGAGCTGACAGCTGTAGTAAAGCAAGACATTAGTGCACTTAATTCAGCTTTAGTAGACCTCCAGTTTCTCTGCAACTCTCAAAATGAAAGTGGAAATATCTCGAGTGACACCACAACCCATTCAACCACAGTTGTGGATAACCTAAAGAACCGCTTGATGAGTGCAGCAAAGGAGTTTAAAGAAGTCCTCACCATGCGGACAGAGGTATTTTGAATGTTGCTGTATATGTAGGTTGCTTAAAGTGCCAATGAGATTTAATTATTTTTCAGTTTCATGTTTGTCTAAGTTATAACCTTCTTGTGTAACTTGCAGAACTTGAAGGTTCATGAAAATAGAAGGCAGTTGTTTTCTTCAACTGCTTCTAAAGAGTCTACAAATCCATTTGTTCGCCAGCGTCCTCTGGCTGCTAGGTCTACTGGTGCATCAACAGCTTCTCCTCCTCCATGGGCTAATGGTTCTGCATCTTCACCCCAATTATTTCCAAGGTAAAGTCATATCCAACTGTTTTGACTAAGTGTCAAATGATATGGTCGCTTATATTTATGATCCATCAGTTGTCTGTGTAGAAGTAAGCCTCTGGAACTCTGAATTTCTGGTCGGAAGTGTCTGTCCCCACTAGCCTTTGAAACTCAACTCTTTTTAAAGTTTATGAAGTACATAAAACTCGAGTTATACTGTCCTTGGGGAATAAAGCTTCTGTCACCAATTATTTTTGGCCATTAGCATCAATAATTTACTGACTAATGTAATACCCACAGTCAGTTTGGTTCTGGGTTTCATTAAAAAATGTGTGTGGAACTTAGGAAGGAACATTGTCCCAGCGTTTCCACTAATAATTTCTTGTTTGTTCTATACAGCAAACAAGCAGATGGTGAATCTCAGCCCTTGTTGCAGCAGCAGCAACAGCAGATGGTTCCACTACAAGACACCTACATGCAGAGCCGAGCTGAAGCCCTTCATAATGTGGAGTCAACCATTCATGAACTGGGCAACATCTTTACCCAACTAGCAACCATGGTATCACAGCAAGGAGAGATTGCAATCAGGTTGGTTAATTACTGTTGATTTAATGATCTTAAGAAACTTTGTGCTTGTGGCTGGACACATATTTAGTCTAATATCAATAGAAGGGCGCATTTGAGGCACCTCCCGATTGTTATCCTCTTGATCAAAGAGACATTAGATTAAACCATATGGGTGGAGATTCGGCTTCTTCCTAGATGGAAATAGTTTTTCTCATCTTTGAATGTTTTCAGTAGCTTCATTGAAAGAAAGGCACTTAGGCATTTCACATGTGCTGCAGTTTTTGTAGAATACATGTTCTCTTCTTTTTCTGGATACATCATGTGATTGCTGAATGTCATCTGCATGCCAAAGAAGATTACAGTGGGAAGGAGCCAAATTCACCACCTGAGGAGAAAAAACCCTACTTTTAGATTGCTGTAACACTTGACTGAATTTGAAACGAAGGGAGATCATTGTTTTATATTTGTCAATGTTTATTAGATCATCTTTTAAGTCACTAATTGCAACTGCTATTGCTGCCAGGATTGATGAGAACATGGACGACACACTAGTAAATGTTGAAGGAGCACAAAACCAACTGGTCAGGTACTTTAACAGTATATCATCCAATCGTTGGCTGATGGTGAAGATATTCTTTGTACTGATTGTTTTCCTCATGATTTTCTTATTTTTTGTCGCATAAATGTAAATGAGAAAATATAACATAAAGAAAATAAACAATGCAGTTTTATTGTCTTTCTTTTTGCCCTTTCTTGTACACCATATCCTTTATATAATGGAAAATAGATGAAATTTCTACATTTTTTGACATCATGGCATTTCATACGAGGGGCTAAACAGCATTTTAATGCAGAGTTTTTCATAGTGCTTTAATATTTTTAAGAGGGTATTATTCAGAATTTTAAATCGTTAATGTATGTGCTTGGGTTTCTATGGCCTGACCTTCGAGGTTCTAGTCAATTTTTACCAACGGTGAGAGGCACTATATTTTCACAGCTTAGTTTGATTCTTTTATGATGCCAGTGGGTCAGTCATCTGATTAATTTTCATCTACGGGGATTCAAAAATAACTCTGCACGACCAATGTCGTTTCTCCGTTTCTGTCACAACAAGAACATAGAACTGTGGTGCTATTGCTCTTACAAATTGCCAATAAATTGCGCGTGCTGGATTAACACACATTTTTAGCTTACTAAAGATTTTTGAAATGATCTTCGTCTATTCCTTTGTTTGGGAATGAAATCTACTGGTGCTCACGCCAAAAGGTTGTGCTATATTTCAAGAATACCAGGATCACGAAATCGGAATTCGGAATACCAGTGGAAAAGGAAAACTTGGAAATCAAGCAAGTGAAGATGATTACAAACTCATTTTGATATAACTGGAATACTGCTAAAGCCTGAAGAAAGAGGTAAATGCAAATTTCAAATTCTCTTAACCCCCAGGTGTCTAACGGCAGCGTATTACTAACTCGTTTCGTTTGGTCTAGTCGATACATGCAATAAATTGGACCCACTTGGATTTGAAACTTAAAAAAAAAAAAAAAAAAAAAAAAAGCGGGCATTTGAATTTGAAANTTTTAAACTTAAAAAAAAAAAAAAAAAAAAAAAAAAAGCGGGCATTTGAATTTGAAATCCCTTAACGGCCAAATAAGATACAGATCCTTCCCTTCTTTACTAGCATCACGACACTCTTCTTCTCCATCTTCACTTCAGAGTCCCTCTCACGCTCACAGCCACATCCCCCTCCCCTCTTCCCCCAATAATGGCTTCACTCACTCCAGGAATTCTTCTTAAACTACTGCAATCCATGAACTCAACCACCCGTGTCACTGGCGACCACCGCTCCGCGCTTCTCCAAGTCATCGGCATAGTCCCCGGTCTGGCCGGCTCCGACCTCTGGCCCAACCACGGCTTCTACGTGCAACTCTCCGACTCCCTCAACTCCACCTATGTCTCCCTCTCGGAGCAAGACACCGAACTCATCCTCACCAATCGCCTCCAGCTAGGCCAGTTTGTCCACGTTGACCGCTTCGACTTCGACTCCCCCGTCCCTCGTGTCAACGGAATTCGTCCAATTGCAGGGCGCCACGCGTTTGTAGGCACTCCCGAACCCCTTATTGCCCGCATTTCGGCTTCGAAAAGGGAATTCGTTATTCAACCAGTGTCGGATTCAGAGTACTCCGTCGATCCAATTGCGGTGTACTTGTCGAATAAGAAGTCCGATCGAAAAGAAAACAATGAGTCGAAAGTTGAAGCTAAACCTGAAAAAATCAAAACAAGGCAAGCTCTTGCGCCTAGAGATAACGTAAAAATTCCTAACTTAGATGAAACGAAGACAGCTTCAGATAAGCCACCGCAGAGATTTTCATCTCCGGCGGTAGCAAAGCGGTCAGCATCGGTTGGAAAGAAGAATGCTCCAGTCGTTGAAAGAGATCCGTCTCCGGCGGGGAAAGTGAAGAGGTCGGCATCTCCGGTGCCATCAAAATGTTTGGTGCCAAGCCTGATGGCTGCTAAAGAGGAGAACCGAAAGAATGCGAAGGAGCCGGCAATTATTGTTCCATCAAGGTACAGGCAGCCGTCGCCAAACGCGAGGAAGCAGGCTTCACCGAACCCACGAAGGGCTTCGCTTTCTCCTGGGAGAAGGTTGTCCGGAGTGAAGTTTTCCCCTGTCGTCACGGATTCCGCTGGTAAAAAAAAGATGGCTACTATTGTTGCCGGCATTTCCAAGCTTTCAGAAGTCAAGAGTAGTAGAAAGAGCTGGGATGAGTCGCCTGGTCCGGCGGAGCATAAAGAAAAAGCTGGTGTAAAGAGTAATAAGCCGGATCTGCAAGCCATTTTGCGGACTCAGGTAATTTTGTTTCGTTAACTGATATTTTCGCTGGAAAAGTAGTTTTTTTTTTTAGCTAATTAGATGCTAATTTGTTTTCTTTTTCTGCTGCTGATTTTCAGGCTGCTATTTCAAGACGCCTAAGCGATGTGAACAGTCGAAAGTCTGTTAGTGATGATTCTTCAACCAAGAAGGATACAAAACCAAGCTCCCCTGGAACCACCAATTTGGGTTGTGGATCTCTAGGTATTACTGTTCACGAAAAGAAATGGACTGATGGCAGTGTTCCACTGGATGCAGTCTCCACTGACCTTGCAAGACTTGGGAAGGTATGAAGAGAAATTAGGTTCACTTGGCAGAAATCATATTTTGTATGGGCTTTGTTATTGACTAAACAAAATCTGAATTAGTCACTTTTGTTTAGGAGACTGAAGTTGAATCTTTTTACATGTTTGATTGAATGCAGGAGGCTATGCAAAGGAAAGTTCTTGCTGCCACAGCAGCTGCTGAAGCATTAGAGGAGGCCATTGCTACTGAGTCTATTGTAAGGTGTTTAAGGTAAGGTTACTCTTATTCACTCCCCATTGTTATGTTGAATTTATAACTTAGCATGAGATACAAGTTTTATATCCCCGTTTTTGGATTTTAGCATGTTTTCAGAACTCGCTTCTACATCCAAGGCTGGAAATCCTTTGCCTACAATCGATAGATTTTTTACAATCTACAATGATGTTGTGAAATATACGGGGATAGCTGAATCTGTTGCTGCTAGTCATATTTCTGAAACAAGTGGTGATAATGTCTGGACAGAGCAGTTGAAATCCGTTTCTTTATGGGTTGAAGCCGCATTGGCCACCGATCTTGAGATAGTATCCCTTCTAACCTGCCAGAATAATGAGTCTCCTTCGAACTCAAACCTGCAGAGAAGTTTGTCAAAACGACAATCCCAAAATGCACCAGCCAAAAACCAATTAAAGGCCGGTGCAGGGACACCAGCATCCCACAGTGTTGAGGCATGGACAAGGGGTCATGGAATGAAAGAAACAGTGCATGTTGCGATGAAATTGCAGTCTGAGATGCAAAGGTGGTTTGTCCGGTTTGTTGAAGAGTTGCTGGATGCTGGTTTCCGGGTATTTGGAGAATGTGCTACTAAGGGAAGTGTAACTCTTCCTCTTGATTGTGGCTCTGTTGCAGCGGTCCTATCTCAGTTGAAACGAGTGAATGAATGGTTGGACCGTGAAGTTTCCAGCCGGGATGAGCCGCTGACTGCAAAGATCGAACAGTTGAAGAGAAAGATCTATGGGTTTGTAATTCAGCATGTAGGAACCACTTTCGACAATGCTTCATCTTGATGATCTATTTCAAGAAAACTGTGTAACGAGTTCTCTGCCTGTTTGAATTGGAAAATGATCCTCGCCACTTTCATAGTATGTTCAACCATATTAGTTTCTTTGTGTCTCCATCAGAAATTTTATTTATATCTATCAATTATATGGTGTCATGTCAAGGCATTTTGTTATATACATCTACCATTGAAAGGATAACATACATATGTCAGTAGCTTTTTCCCTATATCGTTAGGTTGGCACGCTGCCAAATAAAACAGTAGGTTTTTTCTTATAAGTGAGTAGGAAATCTTCCCATCTGTGAACAGTCAATTCTTTGATTGTTTCTTATTTGAAAATGTTGTGAAATTGTCAAAAATTGGTAAAATATTTTTGCTATGAGCTTCATTATCTCATCTGTGTTGGCCCAGACGCTTAGGAATGAGAAGTGCGATTGAAGAACCGGGAATTGGTGGCCCAAAGAAAATAAGTTTTTACACTGTCAACAAGAGTGAGAACCGGAAGTTACAAGTCAAATTTGTGGTGCTAAAAAGGGTCCTCAAAGAGAGGCAGAGGCAGAGCAACCGCCACGCTTGTCTGTTAGTGCACGTGTTGGTCTTTGTCGGGTGACAAATGATGTTGCTAAGTGGTTTTAGGCTTTTTAGCCCACTGCTTTCTTTTCTTGTCTTTATCATTTTAAATTCAGTGCTCTCATCTACATTTCAATTATCTATGCTTTCCAATCAACAACCCATTATATATGTGGACTAAAATATCTTTTATTTTATACATTAAAGACAGATTCCCTAAATTATATGAATATCTCAAATCTATCAATGGCAACAGGATTTGAGAAATTTCATTACCCAAAGATAAATTTAAAGAAATCACTTACCTTTAGACCTTTATTAAACTATTATTTACCTTCTCAAGACTAATATTTAACTTCTAAATTTTTTAAGGATAAGTGTTAAGTTTTGAAAAAATAGTGTTATTTTTTAGGAAATAAATATTAGTTTAATAAAAATTTAGGTTTAAATGTTTTATTAAAATTTATCTAGGGGGTTAAAGAAAATATCTCCAACAGATTTTAATCATCATTGATCTTTCTTTTTTAAGTACTATTTTATTGAGATTTACTCTGACCCTCCAGTTAAATTTTAAGAAAACATTTAATTACATATTTTTATTAAATTAACATTTATCCCAATTTTAAGAAAACATTTAATTACATATTTTTATTAAATTAACACTTATCCCAAAAAATTATGACTATTTTCATAAAAATTAATGGGATAATATCAAATAGTACCCTTGTGTTTTGGTCTAATCTAAAGTAAAAAGCAAGTTTACCATTTTCATCAACTATACCTCTAAGGTTTACTTTTTTTAATCAACTGATAATTTTAACCCTTAAAAATACATATTTACCCCAACTAAAATTTTTGTCCTTAATTTTAAAAAATGAAAATATAAAAAATATAAATTTTTTTATTATGAGAGTATAATTTGTTTATTTTTTATTTATTATTTTTTTGTATTAAAATTAAGGAAATAAATTTTAGTAGGGACAAATATATATTTTTTGGAGTTAAAATTAACAGTTGATTTAAAAAAAAACCTCAGGGGTCTACTTGATGAAAATGATAAACTTATTTTTTACTTGAAATTAAACTAAAACACAAGAGTACTATTTAATATTATCCCAAAAATTAATATTTATATTCTAAAAATTTAGAGAGTAAATATAATTTTTTAAAAATAAATATTAATTTAATAAAATTTTAGAGTTAAATATTTTCTTAAAATTTAAATGTAGAGTCAATGTGATTTTTTCCTATTTTATTTGGATCTTCGCTTCTTGTCATTATGATTGTTTATTTAGCAAGAAGGATATCGCTTTTTAGATCTTTCTAGATAAGTTGATCCATATATCATATATGTATGGGCTTAATTATTTTTTTTTAATAATTGTATATCTATAATTAATTTATATAAAATCAATTTCATTAAAAAAATCGTACTTAATATATAATTACCAGAATATTTATTTAAAGTTATCTTATTTATATTATTTTTATCCCATCAAATTATACTACAGTATGTTAAAGGATAAATTTTCATCGATGAGAATCTAGATAAATCTTCTGCTTCTAAATTAATGAAAAAAAGTACCAAATTGATTCAAAGGTCACTCTCACGTTGAACACAATTAAAGCGACACAACCCTATTTAGATCAAAGAATCGTATAGTAAAAGGGGATTAGAGAGATATGGGCTTGGGCCAAGAAGGCCCAAAGTGCCCATCAAATGCTAAGTACCACATAAGTACAGAACAAGTGGACCCAAAAGAGCTGCATGCCAGCCAGGTGTCCTCTCACCATCGCTCTTATCCACCTGTACAATAATCCATCCACATACACATAGCCTCATCAGAAAACGTCACTCAGGAGTGGGACCACGCAACGCGACTCCATCTTGACTGCATTACAATCAAACGGCTGATCTTCACTCGCTCACGCACAACAACAGTCCCCCCCTTCTCGTGCTTCTAAAATCCAAATCCACCATTATCTGGAAGGAACTCAACTTACCCACCCAAAACCAAAATTTTTGTTACGCCTTTTGAGTGTGCGTCTAAGCGCGTAGTAGCCCCAAAGCCCATCAAGGCCACGTTGAAACCAACCCAGACCTACACACGCTCGCTCGCAGACGCAGTCTTACTCACACATAAAAGAGAAACAAGAAGATTATTAGAATTCACAAGTGTTTGATTTCATCTTTTCATCCGTTATACAAACAACAAACGCATTTGAGGAGACGAACACGAACTCCTCAACTGACCATTTTGCTTCTCCACAAACCCTAACTTCTATGACTATTTTTTATTAAAAAATCTACGAATTATTTGATCTGAAACCCTAACTCTTTTCAAATCAAATCTCTACTCTCAGAAATATCTTATTTCCGGTTTTGCCCCTGTGTAAGATATTTTGATATTATATTAGATAATGGTGGGAGGCGGGAACAGGAAAGACGAATCGTCGGTGATAAACAGCACGAATGTGTTTGCAGCGCTAGGGAGCTTGAAGAAGAAGAAGAAATCGTCGCAGAAAGAGCAAGGTTCTTCCAAGAGCAGAGCCAAAACACCGGAGAAGGAGGAGGAGAAGGAGAAGGAGGTTTTCTGGGCCCCAACGCCGCTCACGGTTAAGTCATGGGCTGACGTCGACGATGAGGATGATGACGATTACTATGCCACCACCGCGCCGCCCCAATCCGTTTGGGGCACTGTGGACTCCAATCTGCAGAAGGAGACCCAGGAGCCTCCTGTTGAGGTTTCGATTTTCCTATTTTTAATTTGTGATTTGCTGTTATTTTCTTTTATGCTTAATTTGGTTTTCTTCGCATTTATGTAGTGTCCAAAATGCCAATTTATTGATTATGATGAGGAAAAATAGAAAATGTTCTTGCTTCAGTGCTAGGATTTTCTTTTGGCTACCATTTTAGTTTGTTATTGGTATTTTTCTCATTATATTTCGTGCAGTATATTTGGGATATTTTTTCCCACAGTGGTTGGATAATGTTTGTTTGTTTCTAGTTGATATGATTATCTTTTATGTTCTGGATGAACCATTTTTGTTCGTAATTCTCTATTTTTAACAACTTCTTCCGTTGATATTTTCCGATTAATGTTGGGATGTCATGCGGAGATGGAGTATTGCATAGACTTATGAATGCCATTGTAAGAAAATAAATTCTGAGTATTTTATATTTCATGGAGTTTTTTACTGATATTTTTAATCAAAGTTCTCCGAATGAATCATTTCCTGTGTGGAATGAAATCAAGATGTTTAATGAATCAATGACAGTAATAATATCTGTTTGTTTAGACTTGTCGAATTTGAAGGGGTTTTTGGATGGTTTGTTAGGGTATCAATTGTGCAATTATTGTTTGCTTTGGTCATTATTGTTATTTCTTACTTTTTGCAAATATTCTTGATTATGTACGTACACATGTACAAACATCCTTTGTTGAGTTTGCATCTGCTTATTTTGGTTTGCGTATTAAATCATGTGTCTATTGTTACGACTCTGCTGTATTTGTTATCCATATATGCCTAGTATGTATTTGTCATCTCCTTGAGCCTTTTCACACTGAGTTTGATTATGTTATCACATAATAAAGACATTTTAGCATATTGTCATTTAGTTTATAGATCTTTGTTATATCTATCGATGCAACAAGTGTTGATGGAGGTGTTAGTAGGAGAATACATGGTGGTTGATTTGAATTTGTCTTATTCTACAAGCATGATAATGCGATTGTTGCTGCATTGACTTAGACTCTGGATTTCCTTTGCGATACTTGAGCTACTGAGCTTAAATTGCTATTCTTCTACTGAATGATAATTTACTATTGTTTTTAGATGTGGATTTAGATAAATTCCTTTATATATTCACTTCATTGGTCTCGATGTTATCCTCAAGTAACTCACTTAACAGAATGTTGTAGCTGCACTTTTGTTTATATCATGGATCATTAGAGATGGGTGTATGAATGATTATCTCATTTTGCAAAAGATGTTTGCTAGATCCAGAAGAAACTGCACTGGACAAAGACAGATAGTCATCAAGTCTAATTATTTACTTGTTAGTGGAAAATAATTTCGTTCTCACTCTATATTTCAGCTAAATGTCCTGGCAGATTTTGCTGTTTAAAACGTTACTCTGAACTTAATAGTGAAATTTTATCTTTCTAGGAAACTCTTGCTATATTTCCATTTGGGGTTGCAAGTGTGGGTGATATCTTGCACTAGGAGTCTAGGATACTTAATAATACAGGCTTATTTGACTATTTTGGATTCTTTGATTTATTCCATTTTGGATTTCAGGAAAGTGAAAGTGAGGAAGAAGGTCTTGATGAAGTTGATGATGATGTTGAGGACGACCATGATAATGAAACTGAGATACCAGTAGAAGTAGAGCAACCAATAGTTAAGAAGCTTTCTGAAACTTCTTTGCCTCCTAAAGATACAGAAAGGCAGCTTTCAAAGAAGGAACTTAAGAAAAAGGGTCTTGAAGAACTAGATGCTCTTCTTGCTGAAATGGGTTTAAAAAAGGAGACTAGTGGCCAAGATGGGTCCCACGGTAATTCAGCTTCAATTATTATTTATATGCATGTCAGTAGTTCATTTCTGGAACTTGAAGCATTTATGAAGTGCAATATGGAAATGTAACTTGTAAACTTTTATGGCTTGCATTTTATATAAATTTTCCACGTCAGTCCTGGACATAAATTTTCTTGATGTTGTTGACTGGTGGTTAAGCTGAAACTTTGGTGCATCACTTGTTACTACATTCATTTCAGTTAGTAAGTCTTACTTACATGGAATGCTTTTTTTTCCTATTTTCAGGTGTTGAACAAGAGAAGAAAGGAGAAGATAATGGAAATATTGAGAAGAAGGAGGATGTTCCTGTGGAGAGCAAAAATGCAAAAAAGAAGAAAAAGAAGGATAAATCAGTGAAGGAAGCAAAAGAGCCTTCTCAGAACCAGCCTGATGGCACTGATGTTGGTGTGACAGATGACACTGCTGGGACTGAGAAGGCAGAGGATACATCTGTTGATGTGAAAGAGCGGCTGAAGAAAATGGCTTCTGCAAAAAAGAAGAAGTCAAGTAAAGAGATGGATGCTGCTGCCCGAGCTGCTACTAGTGAGGCTGCTGCAAGGAGTGCAAGGCTTGCTGCTGCTAAAAAGAAAGAGAAGAATCACTACAATCAGCAGCCGGTGCGGTAAGCCGGCAAGATACTTCACTGTAGTTTTCTTTTTTCCTTCTCATATATGAACTTGTACTTTCTCTTGTTCATTTTATCAAGTGCAAAATAAATGTCAGAGTCTGGTTTTGTGAAGGTAGTTTTCAACAGAATTTTTAGAGAAAATTGGTTCTTTAAAACTGATGCATGTCCTCTTCCTGCTGGAATCTGGATGATATTATGTTTGCATGATGCAGAATGGTTATGGATGCTAACAACTAAAATGTGTGCGTGCTTGCGTGTAAATATGCATTGTTTCTCTGAATATTGGAACTGGTGATTGGGTAGTGGATGGATACGTGCTTTTGCATAAAAGGGGGAGATGGGGTGAGGATGATATATCAATCCATGAATAGTTGGAGAGAGATTACTTCAACCCCTGAGATATGGTACTTATTTAATCGATTGAGTTTATTTTGCAGTCCGCAGTGTTGCTGATTATATGAGCGATTGATTAATTTCTGTTTTATTTTTTCCCTGCCTCGATATTTGAAGGAAATTGTGAAAATGCGTGAGATTTAGGAGGCATTGAAATGTTTTTATTTTTTATTTGTTGAATATAAAATATTTTTGTAATTACAGTGTTTAGTCTTGGTTTCTAGAAAACATGAAAGCTCTTTATTGATTTTTTTGTTATTTTAATTTGATTTTTGAAATTAGTAAGGGTATTAACAAAGAATAATGCTACAGTTATAAATTATCTATACAAATTTACTCAAACAAATTGATTTGGGAATTGGGATGATGTGATTGGACAAATAAATATTAATAATATAATTACAAATTTACTCTTACGAGTTGATATGGGATGATGCGATTGGACGAATATAGCAATTTATAGCATTCATTACGGTACTATTATTATTGTTATTACTATTACTATAGCAATTTATTATTATTATATTTAAGTTATTTTTATTATTTTTCAAAAAGTTAAATGGAAGCGATTTCGTTGTTTTCGTTGGCTGAAAATGGAATTATAGCAATCATTACTGGATCAGGATAGATGCGCTTCATTTCTTAGGTAGAGGCACGCATGTATAAATGTTAGGGTTTTGAAACAATTTCCAATATTTGAAGAAAGACTCTGGGGAATTCATAATAAGTTTTTAAGTAAAGAAAGGTGTTGGTTTAGACTATACCTAGGGGGGATAAAGGCAGTTATCTACTAGTTCAAGTCTTCCACAAGATCTGATGAATATTTGTTTTACGAGAAATACAAGAAATATGTCCAAAAGTTCTCTCTTTAATTCTTAACAGTGCAATTGACAAGTGCCTCCTGAGCCTATGCTGTTCTGTACGTGCTGCTCCTTTTGACAGATACAGTCAAAGCCATATTTGGCAGATCATGGAAATTATAAGTATCAACTGCTCCATACCAACAAATGTACTGAATTACAAACAAATGTCCATACCAACAAATGTACTGAATTACCAACAAATTCTCTTAATCGCCTGTGGGTGTAGCTAAAGCATCTTTACATGTTATAGAAAATTCGATCTCCTACAAATTCAACTAGTTGGCATGATTCTCTAGCACTGCTCCATGGCTTCATGGGTTCAAGAGCTCCATTTCTCTAATCTTAATATCTCTTTAATCATCGATCAATTCATCCGGGTCATGCCTGCGGAGCCTATACCAGCTTCTCCTGGGGACAGCCTCTACCTCTCAAACCTTGATGACATAATCGGCGCTCGTGTCTTCACGCCAACTATATATTTTTACCGATCAGAAGACTCCGGTTGGCCTGTTATGGAAACATTACGCAAAGCTCTTGCTAATGTTTTAGTTCCTTACTACCCTTTATCTGGGAGGATTAGAGCAACTCATAACGGTAAGTTAGAAGTGATTTTTGGTCCAGAACAAGGTGCACTCATGGTTGAGGCACACTCTGAAATGTCCTTAGCAGAGCTAGGAGACCTTACAGTGCCAAACCCAGCATGGGCACCATTGATCTATAAGTTCCCCAATGAAGAGCCATACAAAATCATTGACATGCCATTAGTTATAGCTCAGGTGACTCTTTTTAGATGTGGTGGCTTCAGCCTTGGCCTTAGAATCTGCCACTGCATCTGTGATGGCTTCGGTGCTATGCAGTTTCTGAATGCATGGGCTGCCACAGCCAAAGCTGGCAAATTGGTGGTAAATCCTCCACCGTGTTGGGAGAGGGAATTTTTCCGGCCTCGCCACCCACCAATCATCAAACATCCCCATATTGAGTTCATGAGAATTGATGAGGGTTCAAGCCTAACAATGAGTTTGTGGGAAACTAAGCCTATTCAGAAGTGTTACCGGATAAGCCGGCAGTTCCAAGCTCATCTAAAAACTCTGGCTCAAACGGATGACAATTTTGCATGCACTACCTTTGATGCAATGGCTGCTCATATCTGGAGGTCATGGGTAAGAGCACTTGATGTAAAACCACTTCAATACAAGCTTAGGCTTACATTTTCTGTCAATGCTCGCCAGAAACTGAAAAACCCGCCATTGAAAGATGGTTTCTATGGCAATGTAGTGTGTGTGGCGTGTGCAGTGAGCTCTGTGAACGAGCTTATCAATGGGCAGCTCAAATCCACAGCCCGCCTGGTTCGTGAGGCTAGACTTAGCATTTCAGAGGAGTATGTAAGATCTACAGTGGATTTTGTTGAAGTGGAAAGGCCAAGAAGGCTTGAATTTGGAGGAAAATTGACCATAACTCAATGGACAAGGTTTTCAATTTACGAGTCTGCAGATTTTGGGTGGGGGAGGCCTATTTATGCTGGCCCAATTGACCTGACTCCAACGCCACAAGTTTGTGTATTCTTGCCAGAAGGGGAGGCTGATCCTAATGGAACCATGCTGGTGTGCATTTGCTTGCCCGAGTCTGCCGCTCATAAATTTATGGAGTTTTTATGTTTTAACTAACGAGTCAGAGACAATTACTACCGTAATCATACGGAAATAAAAGCACCATCTCTATATCTGTATTTATATTTATGTTAAATTGCCAATGAGTATTTGAATCTATTCAGTTTTTTTAGGTTAGCAGCATATTTGCATATTTATATAAATAAGTAACTGATCATTTGATTCAAAATTTTAATATAAATCTAAATACTAAATTTTAGTCATTCATTAACAAAATCTAATCGTTAAGATGGTTGATAAATGTATATCATTAAATATAAATTTTTGATTTTAAACTTTAATTATTGAATTTTATGGATGAATAATTATAATTTTATCTAAACGAAATTTATAACAAAAGATCTCCTCGTGAACAAATAATTCATTAATTTATAGTTTGTAGTATAAACATAAACAATTCTCCTGGCTAAAAGATATGATCTTGCATTGTTTAGAAGTTGTGAGATTATATGAGTTGAAGTTGAGTGAGTATTGTCGTGTCTTAAGTTAATTTTACAATTAAAAAAAATGACCTTAGTTAATCTTCATAGTTGATATACGAACAAATTGAAGATTTTTATTAATTGCAGAAGGTTAAATAAATAAATAAAGAAGGATTACACGTCACAATTGAAAGAGCGCGCGGGGTGAAAATCCTTATATAAAACAGCAGGCTGCAGGCCCACCGCGCACCTCACAGGCTCACACCGTCACACGTAACAGAATAAACGTCCTCAATGAGCGGGAATTTTATAAGTTTTAACTCGTCCTTCCCTTCTCCTTCTTTGCTTCACTCGATACTTCCACAACTGCCATAAACCGATTCTAATCCTAATCATTTCACTCTTAACTCACTCGTACGGAGGTAACTTCCATCTTCTTCTCCACTTCCGTTTGGTTACCGAGAAACTGCGAGAAAATAATAAAGAGACCGAAAGAATCTTAGTTTCTTTTCCTTTTCTTCCTAACCAGAACTTTAGGTTGTTTTGTAACTTGTATTGTACTTTAGTGGAGCTTGTTAATGTATTTTTCTTTCCTTTCGTTTCTTCTTGTTTGGTTGTTATTTTGTAACGTGTAGTATACTGTAGTTTTGCTTATTATTTTCTGTTTGTTACTCCTTGTTTGGCTTCCGACCGAGAAAGAAAATCGAGAGGAAACTGAAAGAATTTAATTGAAACGCTTAAGTTGAACTCAATTGCAAGATTCTGTTATAATTTAGGTTTGCTTAGTCACTTTAGTTTGATTTAGATTCAAGGTTCCTTTCTTGAACACGAGTTTTGTTAGTTTTTCTTTTACCCAAAGAAGAGTGCTATTTCTATACAAAATGTGTGTGATCATTTATATAGAAACCTCTTTGTTGTGTATTAAATTGTTTATTGACGGGAGATTTTACTTCAGTCTAGCAAAAAGGTTGCTTGATTTGTTTTCTTTGACAAGGTAAATGAATTTCCGTTCATCTTGATGTATTTGAGTTACAGAAGAATGCTGCAATCTGAGTTTTCAACATCACAGTGAATTTTAGGATTAGATAGAAAGATGGATTTTGATGAAATAGATCTATAGCTTTGGTATATACTTGATTGGTATTGTTTGAAAATTCTTATTTACAAGAATTGATAATCCTGGCTGTGCTGGTCTCTCTTGCAATGCTTTCTCATGTTTCAGCAATACTGTTGTGGTTTCTGTATTCTTATCTCTCTCTCTGTTTTCTGTTCTATGCAAAGTGAGTGCTTTTGGTTGTCTTTATTAAACAGTTTTACTGAAAAATGGAACAACGGAAGTCATCTTTGAATCCTGATGCGGCACCATACATACCAATTGACAAGCGAAGAGAAACTGAGATTGCGAAGAAATTGTCTGAGTCAGGACAAGAGTCTTTGAAGAGTCCTACGGATGAGACTGCTAGGCGCTTTTCTCCGACTGAAGGCCATCCTGGATCTGGAAAGTCTGTCCAAGCTGACGGTTCAGACTCGAACGTCCAAGGCACAGCTGGTCATCTTTTTGACAGTGAGGTTATTAGGGAACAACTTGAGAATTTACTTGATCGGATGGAAGAGCAGCGCATGAACGAAAGATCTCAAATTGATCTTCTGGCCGTCCTGTTTCCTGATATACCATATCAGTCCCTTGCTAAAGTTTACTCCGTTACTGGAGGTGTCTTGGATGAGTCAGTTCGCATGCTCAAGTATCTGGAGGTACAGACTTAAATGGATTTACCTTATTTGTCTTAATAATTAACTTATATGTTGCTATGGTAGTGTGACTGATGGTAAGTGTCAATTCTTCTAGTTAAGTGGCATTGCTCTTTATATGTATGTGCATCTGTAAAATTGTTTGATAATGCTGTTGTTCACTGTTGCCACTGTGTGAATATGACAAATTGGCGAATTGTTAGATGAGTCTCTGTTTTCAAAGCTTTGTAGACGATAGATATATATTGTTGCTCAGGTGGATGGGAAGTGATGATTCTATTAAATTGATGGTATGATATGGCAGCATAAAATTTGTTTCTGCTCTGGAATGATTTCCTTTTTTGTATACTATCACGAGATACACAGACCCTTAAAATCTTCTGCAGAAGATAATCCACATGAGTAATCTTCTCATTTAAATTTTTTTTCTTTTCTTTTCTGGGTTGTTTTATAGGCACAGAGCGACCAACTCTCCGCTCTTCCCAGAAATCTGCCGGGCAGCAGCTCGGGCGCCAATGATGACTTGGAACACAAAGTTGAAGCTGAAGGTTCATCGTCTCCCAAACCCTAGATCATTTAATATAGTCTAAGCCAGAGCTTCTTCATATGATCTTTGAGTTCGGCCTTATGTCCGCATTGGCTGATAGATACTGAGTATGATTTTTTTCCGGATGTTGTGGATAGGTAAGAAACCGGGTCAAATTGTTTGATATATTAAAGAGGTCATAAAGTTTAAATTACTCTCTGTTATCTGTTTTACAGCTTAACAGACTGCAGAAACCTTTCATAGATTGATAACATTATGAACATTATTTTTTCAATTGTGAAAAGACAAGTGTACATGTCTCATGTTTAGATCTTCTTAATTTACTTATCATTTTCTTTTAAAAGGTGTAGTTGACTTCTAACATGGCTTTTGTTACTGAAGTGAGCAAATCTCAATTCTCTCGTTGAGGACGTGAGTCTAAACGCATTCTCGTAAATCCAAGGTCAGTTCTAGTCTAGCATTCTAGGTTGCTTTGTAATTCTTTTAACAGTAATCCGCAGCTGTGCACCAAAACGGTAGGCAAAAAGTTTAATGCTTTACAAGTCTTTGATGCTAAGAGAAAAAAATATATATATATATCTACAACACAGACAAATGGAATACCTAATAATAAACTGAAAGATAAATAAATAAAGATATTATCATTAACCAAAATTAATTACTAACCGACAAGATTAAGCTAACATTTGATCAAACAGTGTAGAAAACCCGTTTCATATCAGTAAATTGGTGATTAGTTACTTCCAGTACAATCATGCCACGTCATTCTCCCAGGCTCCAAATGAAAATCACAAATCACGGACAGTGACATTATCATTCCTCCAAAAAGAAGTGGCTTCGTTAGTAAGGTCATAGAACAACGAGGCACAACTCCCTCGGCCGAGCTGTCCACGCTTTCTATCAAATTGTTGTTTCATCTAACTTTCCAAATCGATCTCTCTTCAAAACTCACTCACAATTTATTCGATCCCTTGGAAATCTGAGACATGAACTTCTTGTAATCGAACTGACAATCTCAATTTTAATAAGCTCTCATATTTCACTTCTTACCGACTGCTTAAATTTCCTTTTTTTTCTTTAAATAAAATTTAGATGAAATTTTAGGGTTACTTGGCGATCATCCATCAAATCCCCGAGTGGCGTACCGTTAATACGGTCGAAAACTGGGGGCGAATCAGTCTCAGCTTCACCGCAACCCGGCTGCGGCCACTCGACCAACTCAAGCCGGCGTGAGATTCTGGTTCTTCCTCCGCCAGCCAAATGCGCCACGCCACCACACCCTCCACTACCTCCCCCACATTGATTCTTCTGTGAATCGCTACTCTTCCGGTCCCCACCACCAGCAACCCTCTTCGAAGATGGAATCATCCACAGCCATTTCTTCTTCCTCCTCTTCCCATCCTGCACCTCCACCGCAAGAGGAGCCCGAGTACCTCTCTCGTTACATGGTCGTTAAGCACTCGTGGCGCGGCCGTTACAAGAGGATTCTCTGTATTTCCAATGTTGCCATCATCACCCTCGACCCCAACACGCTTTCCGTTACCAACTCCTATGACGTGTCAAACGATTATGAAAGTGCCACGCCGATCATTAGCCGCGATGAGAATTGTACTGAGTTCAATATGAGCGTGAGGACTGACGGACGCGGGAAGTTTAAGGGGATAAAGTTTTCGTCGCGTTATAGGGCGAGTATCTTGACCGAGTTGCATAGAATTAGGTGGAATAGACTCAACGCAATGGCGGAATTTCCAGTACTTCATCTTCGGCGACGGAACTCGGAGTGGGTTCCTTTTGTAAGCTACTACTCTTTTGTTTTGGGATGTTTCAAGTTTTTGTAATATCATCATTTCTACTTTTCAAGTGTGAGCTAAAAAATTTTGAGTGATTAACAAGTGCAGTTAGTGTCTGGTTACTATTTACAAGAATATATTAAGTTGATTGAAACTAGTTTTTCAGTCTTTGTAGATGTAAACCAGCCAGTTTGTTCGTTTTATATTGATCTTGTTAAATTTTGCTTGTGGAAGCTGTTAGAAAGCTTAATATGTTGATGGTGCTAGCTTAAGTTTCTTTTGCGTATAATGGTTACTTGACTTGGAAATAGAAGGGGAGATTGTCCCGTGTCTGATCCACGTCTCATGTGTGACTACATCTGGGGGAAGATCCTAGACTTTTGCCCCTTGCTTTAGTGAAATTGTTATGAACTGACTAGATTATCCCGGAATGCTAGCTAAGCTAGTAAAGAGTATTAGTTCTCTTCAATCAAATAATAAGCTTTTTTATTGATTCTGGGAAAAAACCTCCTTCTAAGAACCCATTGAGGGGAGCCTTGGCCCAGGAAGGAGAGAGTGGCCCCAGTGGTCAAAAGCCACAGACTATAAATCTATTGAAGTTTTTCTATTCATTTTTTGCTTAATATTAGTGGACGCCCTTTACCTAGTAACTTAAGCTTGCTTTTTGTTACTGTGGATGATTAGTATAAACTGCTATATCTGTTTTGCATTAACAACTGCTTACTGCTGCAGAAATTGAAAGTTACTTATGTTGGGGTGGAACTTATTGATCTAAAATCTGGAGATCCAAGGTGGTGCTTGGACTTTAGAGATATGAATTCACCTGCCATTGTTCTCCTTTCTGATGCTTATGGGAAGAAAAGCGAAAGTGGGGGTTTTGTTCTTTGCCCTTTATATGGGAGGAAATCAAAAGCTTTCCAAGCTGCTTCAGGGACCACAAATTCTGCTATTATCTCTAGCTTGGTAAGGATGGCATCATTAGTGGTTAATTTATAATTTCATAATTTGCTCATTTAGATACTTTATCAACTTGCATGAGTTACCCTTTGACTACAGAACAACTGGACTTTTTGTGCGAGTTGGGTATATCCTTGACAATTATGTTACATAAATAACATGTTGTTAACATATTCATGCAGACTAAAGCTGCCAAATCCACTGTTGGATTAACGCTGTCTGTGGACAGTTCTCAAATCCTTACTGCATCAGAGTATATAAAGCGACGGGGTAGCTTATAATCAACACGTATCTCACTTTTTTCTAATTAGTATAATTATTTTGTTTCATTAGTTGATAGTTATTTCCTTCCCAATAATATTTGAAATACAGCCAAGGAAGCAGTTGGGGCTAATGAAACGCCTTGTGGGGGTTGGTCTGTAACAAGGTTGCGCTCTGCTGCTCATGGAACTTTAAATGTTTCTGGATTAAGTTTGGGAATTGGCCCCAAAGGAGGCCTTGGGGAGTATGGTGATGCTGTATCTCGTCAACTCATTCTTACAAGGGTCTCACTTGTCGAAAGACGCCCAGATAACTATGAAGTAAGTTTATGAACTTTATGAATTTAGGCTTCAGGTAGATAGATAGGGTTTACTTCATTGTATTGAAACACGTTTAAAAGTTTAATCTTGCCAAGAATAATTCATGTGAGTATAATAAGATAGTAGGCACTCATATGTGCTCAATGCTCAACATGGTGTAACTATGCAGCATTGTGTCAATTCCTGAGAATCTCATTAGACGTGTGCAGGCTGTTATTGTTCGTCCTTTATCTGCTGTAAGCTCGCTTGTTCGATTTGCAGAGGAGCCCCAGATGTTTGCAATTGAGTTTAACGATGGTTGCCCCATCCATGTGAGCATCAATTAAATTTCATTTTAATTTTACTTACTTAAGAGTAAAGACTAAAGTATCGAATATTTAATTTTGCAATTTAGGTATATGCAAGTACATCTAGAGACAGCTTGCTTGCGGCAGTTCGGGATGTGTTACAAACTGAAGTAGGTATATGTGTTCCCTGTCAGATATATATAATCATCTCTTGCTTGTAGAATTATTTGAAACACTATGCACTGTATTTTCATGTTTTTCCTGATCTTTCTGTCCAATATAGTTGTACTAGCTTAGATGGTAAGTTAAAAGGTGTATGGTTTACCTCTCGGTTTTACTTGTGCAGGGTCAGTGCCCAATACCAATATTGCCGAGGCTGACAATGCCTGGTCATCGTATTGATCCACCTTGTGGGGTAGTTCATTTACAAATTAAGAGACAACATTCTGTGGCTGATATGGATAGTGCAGCCTTGCATTTGAAACATTTGGCCGCATCTGCCAAAGATGCTGTCGCTGAAAGTGGTTTGGTTCCTGGTTCTAGAGCTAAGCTATGGCGTAGAATACGGGAGTTCAATGCATGTATTCCTTACAGTGGAGTGCCCCCTAACATTGAGGTGCCCGAGGTGACTTTGATGGCCTTGATTACAATGCTTCCAGCTACTCCAAATCTTCCTCCTGAATCCCCTCCCTTGCCACCCCCCTCACCGAAAGCTGCGGCAACTGTAATGGGTTTCATTGCATGTTTGCGTAGACTACTTACTTCAAGAAGTGCTGCTTCACATGTGATGTCTTTTCCTGCTGCTGTTGGAAGAATAATGGGTTTGCTTAGAAATGGATCTGAGGGTGTGGCTGCCGAAGCTGCAGGGCTGATTGCAGTACTTATTGGTGGTGGTTCTGGTGATACAAATATGTTAACAGATTCAAAAGGAGAGCAGCATGCCACAATCATGCACACAAAGTCTGTCTTGTTCTCGCATACTGGTTATGTTATTGTCCTTGTGAATAGATTGAGGCCTATGTCTGTATCACCTTTATTGTCAATGGCTGTTGTTGAAGTTCTTGAGGCGATGATATGTGAACCACATGGTGAAACTACCCAATATCCCGTTTTTGTTGAATTGCTACGCCAAGTTGCTGGTTTGCGGCGGCGTTTATTTGCATTGTTTGGACATCCTGCTGAAAGTGTCAGGGAAACAGTTGCTGTTATCATGCGTACAATTGCCGAAGAAGATGCAATTGCTGCAGAGTCTATGCGTGATGCTGCTTTACGAGATGGTGCTTTGCTAAGGCATTTATTGCATGCATTTTTCCTTCCTTCTGGTGAGCGACGAGAGGTTAGTCGCCAGCTTGTTGCTCTATGGGCAGATTCCTATCAACCAGCTCTAGATTTATTGTCTAGAGTGCTGCCTCCGGGGCTTGTTGCTTATTTGCACACACGTTCTGATGGAGCTTCATGTGAAGATGCAAACACAGAAGGATCATTGACCAGTAGAAGACAAAGACGTTTACTCCAACAGAGGAAAGGACGCACAGGGAGGGGAATTGCATCTCAAGAGCATGCTTTGCCTTCTGTTAACAATTCCGAAGCCAATGATCCATCAAGACAGACAAGTGCTGGTAGAGGGCCAGATAACTATCAAAAATCTGCACTAGATTCAACATATGGTCAGGCTTCTGCCTTTCAATCTTCTGCTGCTCATGCTGGTGAAAGTTTGACTGCTGACTTGTCCTCCTCAGGGGTTTCTCAAAATGGTTATCCAGCTATTGTTGTGACAGTTGATGCTCCATCAACAAGTATGCATGAATCACTAGAAGCAAAGGCTTCAAGTTTAGTTGATTCTGATGCCAATGCACAGAACACAGGCCTTCCAGCACCTGCTCAGGTTGTTGTGGAGAACACACCTGTGGGTTCTGGCCGGCTACTTCTTAATTGGCCTGAATTTTGGCGAGCATTTAGCCTTGATCATAACCGTGCTGATTTAATATGGAATGAACGCACTAGGCAGGAGTTGAGGGAGGCTTTGCAAGCTGAGGTTCATCGACTAGATGTTGAGAAGGAGCGTACCGAGGATATAGTTCCTGGAGGAGCTACTGTAGAGATTATGACTGGACAAGATAGTGTGCCAAAGATATCTTGGAATTATTCTGAATTCTTGGTCGGTTATCCTAGTTTATCCAAAGAAGTATGTGTGGGTCAATATTATCTACGATTGCTGCTTGAGAGTGGCAGTGGCGGCAGGGCACAGGATTTTCCCCTGCGAGATCCAGTTGCCTTTTTCAGAGCACTCTATCATCGTTTCTTATGTGATGCAGACATAGGCCTTACGGTAGATGGTGCAATTCCTGATGAGCTGGGTGCTTCTGATGATTGGTGTGATATGGGAAGATTAGATGGTTTCGGAGGAGGGGGGGGCTCTTCAGTTAGGGAGCTATGTGCAAGGGCGATGGCAATTGTATATGAACAGCATTATAAAACAATTGGATCTTTTGAAGGTACTGCACATATTACAGTTCTCTTGGATAGAACAGACGATAGAGCTTTGAGGCACCGCCTCCTTCTGCTTCTGAAGGTATTCTGGAAATCTGTCACCTAATCTTGTTTTTCCATTTTTTTCCTTTCTTTTTTGGCCACTTGAGTCGCCTTTTTGTTATATGCTGGTTTGTCATCTTGTGTAACTGGTTCTGTTGATCGTATTCTGTTGCTTTGTCCCTGAATCTTGTCGTCTGTGTTCCTTTACTATATTGTCGGCACTTCAAAGGCTACGTAAACATTTCAATCTCTAGTACTAACTATAATTAACTAATGACTACTCTATTTTTTATTTTCTACTACATATTTAGGTTTTAATGAAGGTTTTATCCAATGTGGAAGCTTGTGTCCTGGTTGGAGGGTGTGTATTAGCTGTTGATCTGCTGACAGTGGTTCACGAAGCCTCAGAGAGGACAGCAATACCATTACAATCTAATCTGATAGCTGCTACTGCATTCATGGAACCACTTAAGGAATGGATGTTTATTGACAAGGATGGTGCACAAGTTGGACCAGTGGAGAAAGATGCCATCAGAAGGTTCTGGTCAAAGAAAGCTCTTGATTGGACAACAAGATGTTGGGCTTCTGGGATGCTAGACTGGAAGAGATTACGTGATATCCGTGAACTTCGTTGGGCTCTTTCTGTTCGTGTTCCTGTTCTTACACCAACTCAGGTATTGTTACAAAGATAGAATACAATGCCGGTCTGTGTTTTGATTGCTTCCACTTATGCTATTTTATCCACAGACTGGTACATGATGCTCATCTGCACTAGCAATTCTATCTGCTTTTCCATATTGTTCATATTGTTGACCTTCCATTAAATTGGCCAAATTCTTTTATTTGTTTAGTCAACTTGTAAATATTCATCATGCCTACCGATTTCATACTTATTTGTTTAGTCAATTTTCTTCTTTCTTTAAAAGCTTTTATACTCTATTATGGAATTATGTTAAAAATTAGTTTCTCTTGGGATGTGGATTGAGTTGATCAGTGTTAGAATTGTATAGACAAAAAATAGTCTTGTAACTTCTGGTGGAATGTGCTTAGTGGGGCTAAAGTATCATCATTACCTCATAGTTCAAGCTCTGTTTAAAAAGAGTCAGAGAAGGGATACTTGCATTTACGTACTTTGTTCACAACTTTGAGAGTTGTAATTATATACATATTATCCTGATATTTTATCTATACCAACTAAGTTTGTCATCTCATCCTGTTTTGTACCTGTTAATCAATATATTCTTTATACCAGGTAGGGGAGGCAGCGCTATCCATATTACATAGCATGGTGTCTGCACATTCTGATCTAGACGATGCTGGAGAGATAGTTACTCCAACCCCAAGGGTGAAATGGATATTGTCAAGTCCTCGGTGCCTACCACATATATCTCAGGTAATTCTGAAGCTGTTTAGTTTCCCAGGCTTTTGCATTCATAGTGGTAGATTTTCATGCTCCTTGCTCATGGAGGTGATATATATGTAGGTTAAAATGTAATTTAGTTACTTTAAACTTTAGTTGAAAAGGCATTATTTTTGTTATTTTGATTGTTCATTTCAGTTATATAGGGAGGTTATATGACTAATAGATAAAGCATCTAAATGCATTAATAAAACTCCTGCTATGACCAATGTTTAAATGTCAGGCAGTTTGTTTAGTAATTTAAGCTTTAATAGATAGTTGTTGCCTTGCTGATGTCTATGCTAAATGATGCTATCCTTCCTACAATATATTTTAACATAAAATATGAGTTCACTTTAGAATCATAATTTCTAGTCATTCTTCAAGTGTTTCCTGGGAATTCTATATGATAAGTTTGTACCTTCAGTGTCCAATTTTCAAAGGCTTTGCTACTTTTATTAACTATGAAAATTAGATGTTTGTTTTGCAATACTTATTGTTTATTTTATATGCCCAAAAAACAAAGGCTATGCTTTCTGGAGAACCAAGTATTGTGGAGGCTGCTGCTGCATTGCTGAAGGCTGTTGTTACCAGAAATCCTAAGGCCATGATACGTCTATACAGCACAGGCGCATTTTATTTTGCACTGGCATACCCTGGATCAAATCTCTTGTCAATTGCTCAACTCTTTTCAGTGACTCATGTCCATCAAGCCTTTCATGGTGGGGAAGAGGCTGCAGTTTCCTCTTCATTGCCTCTGGCAAAACGTAGTGTATTGGGTGGGCTTCTCCCAGAGTCCTTGCTCTATGTTTTGGAGCGTAGTGGTCCAGCTGCTTTTGCAGCGGCAATGGTATCAGATTCTGATACTCCAGAGATTATATGGACCCACAAAATGCGAGCAGAAAATCTTATTCGACAGGTATTCCAAGTCTTGAAATGAGTGACTTCCATTTGATGCTCATTTATTTTCTTGAATTATGCATAGATCTTTAGTTTAAGACATTTGCTTAAGATATGAAACATGTGTAAACTGGCATTTAAAACTCTCCTTATTCGCCCACCAGGTTTTGCAGCATCTTGGTGATTTTCCCCAGAAATTGTCACAGCACTGCCATTCTTTATATGAGTATGCTCCAATGCCACCGGTGACTTACCCTGAGCTCAAAGATGAAATGTGGTGTCACCGTTATTACCTAAGAAATTTATGTGATGAAATTCGGTTTCCAAATTGGCCAATTGTTGAACATGTGGAGTTCCTACAGTCATTATTGGTAATGTGGCGTGAGGAGTTAACAAGAAGACCTATGGATCTCTCAGAAGAAGAAGCTTGCAAAATTCTAGAGATATCCCTGGAAGATGTATCAAGCGATGATGCCTCTAAGAAACATTCTCCTGATATGGTTGAGGAGATACAAAACATATCCAAGAAGATTGAGAACATTGATGAGGAAAAGCTCAAACGCCAGTATAGGAAACTTGCAATGAAATACCATCCTGACAAAAATCCTGAAGGGAGGGAGAAGTTTCTTGCTGTGCAGAAAGCTTATGAGCGCCTTCAGGTAGATCTGAAATATAACTTAGTTGGATTCTAAATGGCATGAGGTCAATAGTTTTGCTTTTTAATTTTTTTTAATATTTATAATAATAAATAGATTTCATATTCCCATGTGACTGCTATCCCTTTTTATTTTGGTGAATATTTGCATGAATGGACAGATAATATTATAATCTGTATTCCACGTCTGAAGCTTTTTGATCTGGGAATAATCCAGTCTGGATTATTATAGAACCTTTTTTTGGTGTTGTATGCATCTTTTAAGTTCTTCTGTCTTAAAACCATTTGGCCATTTAATATTTTTATTTACGCTTTTTTATTTTATTTATTTATTTTTTGCTAAAACCTTTTCCTTTTATGATTGTTTACAGGCAACCATGCAAGGTTTGCAAGGTCCTCAGCCTTGGAGATTATTGCTTTTACTGAAAGGACAATGCATCTTATACAGAAGATATGGATATGTGCTGGAACCATTTAAATATGCTGGCTATCCAATGCTGCTTAATGCAGTTACCGTCGACAAGGATGATAACAATTTTCTTTCCTCAGATAGAGCTCCGCTTCTTGTTGCAGCTTCAGAACTTATCTGGCTGACGTAAAATGCTCTTACTGCCAGTTTCTTTGTTTTACTAACTGAACTTTGATACTGAGATCAGATGAACATAACTTTGAGTATTTCCTATGTTTAGGTGTGCATCTTCTTCATTGAATGGTGAAGAGCTTGTGAGAGATGGTGGGATACAACTTATTACAACTCTTCTTTCCCGCTGTATGTGTGTAGTTCAGCCAACTACTCCTGCAAGTGAACCTGCAGCCATCATTGTCACTAATGTGATGCGAACATTTGCTGTTTTGAGTCAGTTTGAGAGTGCCAGGACTGACATGCTTGAACTTTCTGGATTAGTTGATGACGTTGTGCACTGCACTGAACTTGAGCTTGTTCCAGCAGCTGTTGATGCTGCCCTTCAGACTATAGCCCATGTTTCAGTGTCCTCTGAGTTGCAGAATGCCTTATTAAAGGCTGGTGTGCTATGGTAAGTTGACTCATTGTTGTGTTTATTTTGTATTTATACCCCTTGCTCTGTGTCTGTGTGTGTGAAAGAATGAGATAGAATCATCCATCACATTTTTTTTCTTTTCTTTCTGTTAAGATTGTCCCAATTTATTGAAGTATGATACAAACTAGTTAGTATACCTTTTATATTGGCACTATTTTAGACTTTTTAAGGTCTAGTCAGCATGGCCTTTTGCTTATTGATGCTAAAATATAAGAGCCTTTTGTTTCTCAAGCCATTCATCTTTTTTCCTTCTTTACTTGAAATTAGTTCAGCTATTTTCCTCTAGATTTGGTAATTGGGTTTGTTTTAGGTACCTTTTTCCGCTATTGCTTCAATTCGATTCAACTGCTGAAGAATCTGACACAAAGGAGTCACATGGTGTTGGTGCTAGTGTTCAAATTGCTAAAAATATGCATGCAGTACAAGCAGCACAGGCCCTGTCCAGGCTTAGCGGTTTGTGTACTAATGGCATTTCGGTACCTTATAATGAAGCAGCAGCTGATGCTCTGAGAGCATTGTTAACTCCTAAGCTTGCAAGCATGTTAAAAGATCAAATACCCAAAGATCTCCTATCCAAATTAAACACGAACTTGGAGTCTCCTGAGGTAAAAGTGTATTTTCTGTTGTTTCTTCTTTTTGGGAAGAATTTCTAGCAGTTTAATGTTATGAGCACTTGATGTTCTTGCATAACAGGCGTTTTATGTGATCATGGTATACATATACATAGGGAAGGATACATGCACCACACTTTATACATAAATTATAAGCTCTTGGATCAATGCATTTTCAATAGTTGAGATTGAATTTAATATGTATAATTAATACATCTTTGGAATGACAAATGTCATATTTAATCTCAACCGTTGAAATTGTTGTGATCCAATGACTTACAATTTTTGTATATATTTGTATAAAAAATGTGGTGCCATGAACGTAACTGTATACATATATATACATATATACATATGTGTATATATAGATGTTTGTGGGCTATGACATCTGAAATGAGGTTTCAAATAAATCCATTGATGAGTCGATAGGTCTAAGCCAGTCAATATTGAAAAACTGAACTGGTTGCCAACTTCTAGATTTTTGGTAAACTGAATATAGATTGTGTGGTATCGTTTAATGTTTGACACTGACATATTTCTCTCGTTGGCTGTTATGCTTTTGACTTTTTTTTTTCTTTCATCAAAACTATTCTATGCACATAATTGCATAGGGTTTCATGGGAGTCCATGATATGAATGGTTAATTTATGCATGCAAAATCATACCCCATCAGTCACCATTCCTGCACAATTACACTATTTATAAGTGTCTAACTTCTAAATTAAGTTTGTTTTAATATGTTTGTATTTTAACACTTATTTTATTGTAGATTATATGGAACTCTTTAACTCGAGCAGAACTGCTAAAATTTGTGGATCAACAACGTGCAAGCCAGGGTCCTGATGGCTCGTATGACCTGAAAGATTCACATGGCTTTGTGTATAAGGCACTATCAAAGGAACTCTATGTTGGCAATGTGTACTTGAGGGTCTACAATGATCAGCCAGATTTTGAGATTAGTGAACCTGAAGCTTTCTGTGTTGCTTTAATTGATTTTATATCACTTCTTGTGCACAATCAATGGGCTACACAATCAGATGATCATAATAAGCCAAGTCCTGATGCCTCAGCTCCTGAGACGTCTGAGCCTCCAGATGATATAGCTGATACATCAGTAAATGAACAGCATGTTCCTGATGATTCTTTGGCTGTATCTAATGGAAAAGTGATTGGCAAGGAAGAGTCTCAACTGATTAAAAACCTTCAGTTTGGTTTGACCTCACTTCAGGTAACTACTCATTTGTGCGTTAAGTTATTACTAAACATTGTATATGATTCTTTCTCTTTCTCAATTTGCAGAACATACTGACTAGCAATCCAAATTTGGCATCCATATTTTCTACTAAAGAAAAGCTATTACCTCTTTTTGAATGCTTTTCTGTGCCTGTTGCATCAGAAAGCAACATTCCTCAGCTTTGCCTGAGTGTGCTGTCTCTTCTGACTACATGTGCTTCCTGCTTGGAGGCTATGGTAGCAGACGGTTCTAGTCTTCTCCTTCTGTTGCAAATGCTTCACTATGCCCCAGCTTGCCGTGAGGGTGCTCTTCATGTTCTTTATGCTTTGGCAAGCACACCAGAACTTGCTTGGGCAGCTGCCAAGCATGGTGGAGTGGTTTACATTCTCGAACTTCTCCTGCCTTTGCAACGTACTGATTATTTCCTTTTACCCATCTTTTTCTGCTTATCATTTTGAATAAATGCAAGTACTGATAGAAAATGGTGATTTTGCAGAGGAGATTCCCTTGCAGCAAAGAGCAGCAGCAGCATCTTTATTGGGGAAGCTTGTTGGGCAACCAATGCATGGACCTAGAGTTGCTATAACGATAGCAAGGTTTCTTCCAGATGGCCTGGTATCGATTATTAGAGATGGGCCTGGTGAGGCTGTTGTCGCAGCACTTGAAAAGACTACGGAAACGCCAGAACTTGTATGGACACCAGCAATGGCAGCTTCTTTATCAGCTCAAATTTCTACTATGGCGTCTGACTTATACCGTGAGCAGATGAAAGGCCGTGTCGTTGATTGGGATGTACCTGAGCAGGCATCTGCACAGCAGGAAATGAGAGATGAACCACAGGTATGAAAAGATATATGCTTTTTCTATATTTAAATGTGTTTTCATATTCTTTGTCTCATAGATTCATGGTCCTGTAGGTTGGTGGAATCTATGTGAGGCTGTTTCTAAAGGATCCCAAATTTCCTCTAAGAAATCCAAAGAGATTCTTGGAAGGACTGCTGGATCAATATTTGTCATCTATTGCTGCGACACATTATGACACACAAGCTGTAGACCCAGAGCTGCCTTTGCTTCTATCTGCTGCTCTGGTTTCATTATTGCGAGTTCACCCTGCTCTTGCAGACCATGTTGGATATCTTGGCTATGTGCCCAAGCTTTTGTCTGCTGTGGCTTATGAAGGAAGACGCGAGACAATGTCATCAGGAGAGGTGAAAAATGGTAACCATGCAGCAGCAGATAGATCATATGAACCTGATGATGGATCAGAGCAGCCTGCACAAACTCCTCAAGAACGTGTTCGCCTTAGTTGTTTGCGAGTCCTCCATCAACTTGCAGCTAGTACTACGTGTGGTGAAGCTATGGCAGCAACTAGTGCTGGGTCAACTCAGGTATGTGTATGGAATATTTACCTCAAAATGGATCTATGAACCTTGTTGACCTGGTCTGAAATCGATTTTTACCCATTCTAAAATGGAGTAATAATCAAGTTTGTTGATAGGACTTGATTGAATGTTGTCTTTTTATATAAATTTGATTCTATAAATGCTAATTCATATTTGGCAATGTTTGTTCACCTAACTGGGAAGAGATGTTTCTCTTAGTGTTTGCATTGTTAAGGCTTGCTCTGTTGTTTTAATTTCTTTTATCCTTTTCTGTTTACGAATGATTCCATGTATATGATTTAGATTCAATGCATTTGAGAAAATATTAGGCTTCAGGAATATACTAATAATAGCTGGTTTTTACTTTGTGATTTACTGCAAATATTGATTCTGGGTTGTCCGGTTATATATTATGTCTACGCTTCTACCTGTAGACATAGTTGAATTCATAACATTGTTGATCTTGTTTATTCTTCTGCACTTAAATAACCTTTGTCTATTGTGTATACTTGGAAATTTTGGTTTCAGGTTGTTCCACTTCTCATGAAAGCTATAGGATGGCAAGGTGGAAGCATATTAGCTCTTGAGACACTAAAACGTGTTGTTGTTGCTGGAAATCGAGCTAGGGATGCTCTTGTAGCGCAAGGCCTTAAGTAAGTCCTTTATATTGGCTAGACAAGTAATCAGCCACTTTTGTGAAGTGATCACTGAGGCAGAACTTCATTTTCGTTGTGGCACTAGGATGTCTGTGTGGCTGTGTTATGAAAGATATAAAGTATATTGAGTATGAATTTTCTTGGTTCAAACAGCTCAATAGTGTTTGCAAAACGAAATTTCTTTTAGCATTTTAGTGCATGTATATGTGTTAGATATGTCATTTTTCAGATTCTTAGAACTTGCAACTACCTGATCCCTGTTATACATCAAGAACTTCACAATTTCTATTGGGAGCAATATTGCCAGGAAACTTGGGAATACATGTATTCAATGTTGGTTTTTTAAATTGTGGATATACAAATTAGTTAATGTTGTATACTAATAAGACTTCATATCTTGAATTGGATTCATACACATATATGGACATGATCGAAACCTGTTTCTTTATTAAATTGTGATAATATATAAACCATTGGATTAATATACTTTTAATGAGATAACAGTTTTCATGGATAATTATTGCACCTTACACCGGCTATACATCTTTGAATATTTTGTTACCTGATATCCTAATCGAACTCTTATATTCTTACATCCTATGCCTTCTGATATTGTAACAATTGTGTAAATAGGGTTGGTCTTGTTGAAGTACTTCTTGGACTTCTTGACTGGAGAGCTGGGGGAAGGAATGGACTTTGCTCTCAGATGAAGTGGAATGAATCTGAAGCTTCTATTGGCAGGGTGCTGGCAATTGAGGTTAGATTATTTAACATATCGTTGTTTTAAAATTTAAAAACCTAATTGATGCGTTTATTAAGTTTCTTTTTACTTTTCCATTGCTCTTTCAAGAACAAGTTGTATCTCTTAAATTTACTGGTCCTACATAGTATCTTTTAATTCCGTTGATTTGCATAGTTGCCGCTATATTTTCTAGATTCAGTCGATATCTTTAAACATCTGAATGTTTTAAATGAATGAAAGTTCTGTTTCATCCTTAACCAAGAAAATCAAATGTTTTATTCAATATTGACTCTTTGAAGACTAAGTGTTGTCTCTGGTGAAACTCCTATTTGAAGTCGTTTACTCTAATTATTCGGTGAACATTTCATGCTTTCAAAATTTATATAGCTATTCGTTACTGTTTACTGATCTCTCACTTTAAAAGGGATATTGGTAAATTTTGTTTTTATTATTTTGACTTTTTTCTTTTCTGATATTTCTTTTGACTCTGTAATCTATATGTTGGTGGACCGAAAATGCATGATTTATACATACGAATCCAATTCTTATACATTGTTTTAACATGGAGTTAAAATCATACCGGTTCGTCTATGTTGATCCAGGTTCTGCATGCCTTTGCAGCAGAAGGGGCCCATTGTACTCAAGTGCGTGATATATTAAATGCCTCAGTTGTAAGTCCTTACTTGACACTTGCCTCATTCTTCTAACTTTTTCGCTTTAGATTGCCAGCAACTTTATTTTTCCTGGAATGGTGAATCTCTTGGGGAATTTTTTTAATCATTCATCTAATTGTTTTATGATTATCTAAGCTGATAACCACAATTATCTCGGATTGATCCTCCCGTTTAATAAGCGTACTTTTAATTTGTTACTGCTGCTACTAGTAAACTATGAATTTTAACTATAGAATCTAGGTACTCATTTTGATTATATGAAGACCACAACATGCCAGTTTGCAGAATTTCTCAAAAAAATTAATTGATCTTTGGAGAAGTAATTGAAGTGATGGGAATTTTTTCTCTTGACTTTGGTAGTAGGTCTAATCTGGTCGGCTGATTGTACAATCCATTTTGCAGGTTTGGAGTGCTTACAAAGACCAGAAACATGATCTTTTCCTTCCTTCAAATGCTCAGTCTGCAGCAGCTGGTGTTGCTGGTCTAATCGAGAGTTCCTCATCTCGACTTGCATACGCCCTCACTGCTCCCCCACAATCTGTACAGGGGAGAGCACCTGCTTCAACCTCATCCGACTCAAATGGAAAGCAGGATCAGTTTTCGTAGTACAAAGATAAATATTTCGCAATGTTCCAAGTAAATGAAAGTGTTATACCTAACACATCTGTATAGTCGACTGTACAGTTTATTACACCTTATTTAATTTTTTTTGTCTCCCCTCTGTGTCTTGTCCTCTTTACCTCTTAGGCTTCAGATAACTTTTGCAATTTTCTGAGATAAAAATTAAAAGGGAAGAAATCATTCATTTTCTATGTAAAGAGAAACATCGATCATTTGTAAATTTTGTCAGTTTTTCGCCCAATTTGCAATGAATGTGTGAGTTGGTTTTGTGTGAATGCACCGTTGCAAATTCTCTTCGGTTTAGTTATTTAAGTTTTATGTTGTATTCAATTCAATGTGAAATTCTACTGCTTTGTATTTCTACTCTTCTGATGTCATTTTCGAAGACCCGGTGGTAGACGGAATGATCAAGATGACAAAATATAACAATTAACTAAAAATGCGACATAAAACAGTGAGATTAGGTGCCAAGTATTAGTTGATTAACATCGATTTGTGTAACCAAATGCATGATGTTTGAACCAAAAGATTAATTTTAATTAGCTTCTTGGAGCGGAGCCAGCTACATTTTCGGTTCAATGGAAGGGATGGAGTTTTAAGGATGGTATTTGATTATTGATAGTCTTAAACATGTGTTTAAAGAATACACTTTAAATTCTCAAAATTTGTGTATTTTTATTTATTTTAATCATTGATCTATATTGAAAATTATGTTAAATTAATTATTTTATTATATTTTATAATTTTTTTAATAAAAATATATTTTTTAATGTAATTTAATGATTGTAATAAATAAAAATATATAAATTTTGATTTCTTAACGGTGTCCTCAGTGATGCCTGGGAAAGGCGAGCTTAACAAATTCATTTTGTTTTAGGCATTACCTTTTTCCCTTACTTCTTTTGCATTGAATTTTTAATGTCCCATATTATTATTAGCTATGTTCAAATCAATCATGGTTACTGTACACTTTAACAAGAAGTTGATGCTTGAAAAGAAAATCAAGGGCTACGTCCTGTTTTCATTTTCATCAATAATGTCATTGAATTTTAATGCTAAAGAATTTTAGCGCAATCCCATTTTATTTGCAACCTAAAAATGAAACCAATTATGGTTTAGAATCTGAGGTGCCGTTATTCTAATATTTGATCGCAACCTAATTCAATTTTATTTGCAACTCAAAACAAAAAGCGGGAAACTCATAAAAGCCTTACCAGCTCTATGTATTTATATAAAGCTACAACAATGAAGAAACAGCTCCAGACCTCACAATAACCTCGAAGCATATATTAATGCCACCCACAAAGAATAGAGATTCAGATACTACTCCAACGGGCATACGAAGTGTTTTGCATAGTAGCAGCCTCACTGGCAATGGTAATGGCAACGGCAAACCCAAGTGCATATGTGTTGTGTTCTCATCAAAGAGAGCACTGACCCCTCCATGAACGTAAGATACTAGCAGTCTGTCAGAATTCAGAAGTCATCCCATTCAACTACTGTTGAAGTTGAGTTCCAACTTTTTGGTTTGATTTCGCACTTGCTGATCCAAGTTAGCAGCATTTGGAAATATCAGGCCGACCCATTGCATACTTTCGCTCTTTTGCAGATCGAGTCGTCCGACCAGATGCCTTGGTCTTCAGCCTATGGTGAGCTCATCATAAAACCAAATCAGTAGCGGCTTGAAAGCACCATATGCATATTGCGCATGCAACAAAAAGTTGAAGAATGTCCCAACCAAAACAAGCATTGCGGATTTTACGGACTTGTCATCCCCGACATAGCGGCGGTACTGATGCCACAACCTCCGACTCCTCAAGTAATTGTCCTGCCCTGCCCTTTTTGTTTAACTTAAAAAAGAAAATCTTCCGTACAGCCAATGTAAATGTATATGATTATTCAAGGACATGACCAGAAATATGGTTGATTCTCAGAGCGAGTAAAAGAAAAAGTGAAACACTTTTCTGCAGGGGCTTTGCAATACATACAATGCCAATAACAAACCAGATAAAAAACAATTCTTTGCCGCCCATCTGTAGACATGCTGTAGTTCAAAATGCCTTAAAAACAACATGTCATCAAACAATTCATATGAAAGATAATTGGGCACAGGAAAAGACCGAAAAAAAAAATTCTGTTTCGACTTGCAAAACATGCCAAGATATTGAAGAGAAACAACCAGTGAGCAAGAAGGCCAGAGTATAAACCAATTACCATCGTGCAACTTTCTCTTCTGTTTTAATTAAGCAAATTAATTAAACCAGTTCAAAGTTGGCACCTCAGGCCAGAGCATAACAATTTCAGAATCCACACATAAACATTGTAGTTTGATTCTTATTATTAGCATGATCATTTTCTCTTCACTTGGGTTACTGTGCTGCTTCCATATCTCTGTTGTTCATGCTAATGATTATTATTCAAGAATCCAAATGCATAATAAAAGTAAAGTGGACTGTGAACTTGAAAATTTAAGCCTAAAAAAATAAGAACACTAGTTATTTAGAATTCTCTCTTTATTATTTATTTTATTTGTTACATTTTTGTTTTATCAATTTTTTTTTTACGGTTTTGAACTCTGAATACATGTGTCAATTCCTCATAATGATGCCCTTTCACAATCAATCTATCGTTCTCGTCAGCATTAACATTGTTGCCGAATTTGCAGATGCGTATGATATTGTGTAAGTATACATAAAGTTGGCCTGGCTACACCTCCTCGTGTCAGCCTGTCAGCTTCTCTTTCATATCATACACTTTCTCAACCTCACAATCAGTCACAACTAATTCATCTTTTATAAAACTTTATATCCAACTTGTTCTTGCATCATTCATACATTTCACTCTAATATTATCTACTCTCAGTAAATTTGGTTGATGATATTGTAGTTTTCGGTAACTCTAGATTCCATATTTATTATTATTAGGTCCAAAAATGGTCAAATTATCAAATAAATAAAGTGTCTAACCAAGATATAATTTATCAAATTTTCTGTAATTTTTCTAAATCAGTTCTTCAATTAATTTATGAATTGCAATTGAATATAATTTTTCCATATTAGTTTTTCAATTAAATTTACGAATTGCAATAGAATATAGTATGTTACAAACCAAGATATCTTATGAATAATCAAGTTGATTTGATATAAACCTGTTGAGAGTATGGTTCATATATTATATAACTGTGGAAGGTGGCTGATTGTTGGGTAATTTAGATATTTTAGGAACTATAGTTTGCTATATATTCTTATTGATGTAACCCTAATTTTATATAGTGAACACTTTTACTGTCACAGTGGAAGTAGGCTCATAGCCGAACCACTATAATTCATTGTGTGTTTTCTTCTCTTTTTCCCCTTTAATTCCATTTATTGCACAACAAAACCAAATTCATTAAACCAATAATTTTGAACCACAATAGTGTCCATTGAGTGGATTTAAGTTGTAACGGAAGGGTGTCAAACCTAGACGTTGATTGTAGTAGTAAGTCTTCACTATAAATAACACCAATAAAAGCTAGAAAGAATTCTGAAACTTTGAGATCCGCGACAAGACATGTGTACATGAACAATCACCTCCATATTAGGTATATGCTTATGCACAATCAGAGACAGAGGAGTAGAGAGCAAATTGTGGAGCCCTGTTGGGATGTCGTCTTCGAATGGATTAATTGCAAAAACTAATCAACCTTTTTAAAACTAACATTAGGTATGAGTGATTGTCAAGATTAATTTAATGGCAGAAAGTAGAGGATTGCAGACTACTTTACTCCCGTCTTGTCAATGCAAATGCAATCGTACGTGTCTCCGAAATTTGGTTCTGTAGTGTCCTCAGAGCTTACCAGTTCGATGGTGCAAGCAATTGTGTCATCACTTCTACCTACACTCATCCAAATCAATAATAAATAAAAGGGTTATCTTAATATCTATAAAGAAATTAAATACTGAAACCAACTGCTAATAATCAACAGCAGAGGGGTGTTTTTTTTTTTTTTTTTGTTCTTCTGTGCATGGATTCAACAGCGGGGCCCGAGGTGAATGAATGGATCACAAGTGATGAGGATGAGTTTTGGTGTCTAATATCACAGAATTTTCCGCAAGCAAAGAAGAGAATAAACTTAAAGCAATGAATAAGAATTAATGGAGGAGCAAAGGATAGTGGCTACCATTGCATAGCAATGTAGTTGAACAACTTTTACCTACCAACCAAGTTAACCTCTAAACACGGGATTGATTTATGGCATATGATACTGATATTGCAAGGTACCTGCAGAGACAGCGCAATTTAATTAGTTTAGTTGTGCATTCACATACGCGTAGGCCATTTCCCAACTGTTTATTGCTTCGTCAATTAATGCAACCGTAACCTATCTTTGTCTAGCAAACTTATAATATTTCTACATTATCTGTGAATATAGGATGACTACGCATGCTTGCAGAAATCCAAATTAAAGCCCTCCTTTTTTCTACGTTATTAAGTAAAGAATGATAGCAAAATCAAAGTGATAATGAGTGATTTGATTTTAACACTCAATATTCATTGACGTGTGCTAATGAGAATATATATGAACATCTCCGGACGAAACCACTGAAGTCGTTTTGGATTTTGTAAATCATGAAATACAAGAAAAATGTTAAGGTCTGTGAATATCGTGAAATCGGTTTATGCAGGTTAGGTGCAATCTCAATGGTTGAAAAATGAAGTTGTTAAAATAGAAACGTTAGAATTCGCGATCCCAATACCTCATTATTTTATATATATATATAATATTCCACGGTAGACGTTAGTTGAATTGAACAGTGTATGAGAGTCTCAAATTAATGATGATTGGAATCATTTAGTGATGAAAAGGATGCAGCAGCAGAGCCCGATTTCTGTCTCATCTTTCGTGGGGCGAAGGGTTGAAGGCGATGTGAGGCAAGATTTGTCAAAAGGCAAATACATATAAACGTCAAGTTAAGGAATGAGACATAAAGACTTTACCTGTCCTCTCACCTCTCCTCTGTGACTGCGATAAGAGCTGTATTATATCAAGGAATAGCCGCTACCACACAATTTCTACTCAATCGCCGCACATTTACTATAATTGCACACCAAAAACTATTCACTCTTTAAGTTCATTATTATCAACTTTAATTGCTCCTTTAAAAGTAAGTGACATTGATAACCAGAAGATTTCAATTTCCAAGAGACTTTTCCTCACCTTTTGAGGTGATGGGATCCCTTGTTTTTTTTTACTTTTTCTCATAAATTTTGGTTTTTGTCTGGAAACGAAACCTGGACGTGTGTATAGACTTATAGTGAAGAAAACAAAAAACAATTAATAAAAGCGACGCTGGAGGGGCCACAACAAGAATGGTACCGTAAAACAAAAATATTGCAGAAGCAGAACACTGATTCCCATTTGGATTCCAATTTAGCGAGGTAAACACCTGGCATAAGACAGGGAATTGCAGAGGCAGGTGTTGAAACGTTAGTAGTTTGGTGTTTCGTTCTCTTGCAGCTGTGCAAGGGGAAGAGAGGAGAAATATGTATNGACATGATCAGGCTCGACTCAACAGAGATCGACCCATGTCTCTCAAAACAGGCAGCGCCCGTAGGACATCAGCAGTTTCGATCACCTTCAATGGGCGAGTGCCATACAACTAAGGCCGCATTGGAGTGCCCATTATTCCATCGTCCAAGCATTAACGGACAACTACAACTCTGTAAAATGGCTCGAAAAAATCAAGTATTATTTTTACACTTCTTTACGCACTATCCTTTTTGCTTATGTGCTTGTACAAGTGATCATTAAACATAATTAATAGTTAATTAAGTTCAATTACTCTTTTATAAACAGATTAAACATAATTAATAATCACTTGAAGCTATACAATAAAAAAAAAAAAAATTCTCGCAAATTATAAAAAAGAAAAAAAAATCTCATAATTCCATATATGGAAAATAAAAAGATGNGTTTATTTACAGGTTGCCTCTGAATATGATCGCGTAGGACCACAAGGAAGTTGCATAAGACTAGCAGCATATTAAAGGCAAAGTGCCTTCTCGCAACTGCGTAGTTAACTACAAATCCATCCTTCTCGAAGTCCAGTAATAACGGGAATGCCATTCCGCGTGTGCGGCTTGACTTGACCTTCCTTCAAAATTCTAGGCTTAATAAGAAAGAAAGAGAGAAAATTCTGGAAATAAGTTAAAAGGATTCTTCTAGGAAGGACAAACACAGATTGGTCAGAGACAAAATTTGGTTCACCTGCCAACCATCCTATTATTAATATTCTATCCAACACGTATCTTTTATCTTTTCATTTTCTTTCTCTACTTTTCGAATTCAACCATGTTTATTTTATATTTAGCATGTTTTATTAGTCGCTTAATCGTCACTACTTCAACTTCAAATATAATTCTCGAATCTCACACAATAGTTTTTTATAAGATTATTTTTAAAATAATCAAATTATAAAATAATTATAGTTTCCAAAAAANATTAGATATTATTTTAAACTATCGTTCTCTTTTATAAGTTATAAAGTTGTTAGTCTATAACACTCAATAAGAACAAAATCTATTGATTTATGATTATGAATTTTTTTAAAATTTTATTATTTTTCATAAACAAAAAAACGATGATTTAAAACTGCTTTTTTTTTTTTAATAAGGGTATCTCGTTCAGTTTACGTGCACCTCGACTAACCCCACTTTATCAAAGTGGTCCGTGCCATCGAAATTGATCAATTTTTNACACCAGTGGATATGACCCCAAGGGATGATTTAAAACTTATATAACATGTATAATTAAATTCATATAATTCGATTCTTTTTAATCAATCGATCCCATCGTAACTTTGAATATGAAATTTAAAGGGATCAACCACGAAATGATACTCTTAATCATAAAACTATAATGAAATATACGATCAATAAATACTTATCGAATTTGAAAAATAGTAAGAAGAAATGGTTCGATTCTCTTAATTTTATTTCTCGGACCGAGAGATTTATGAAATAGGATCTTAATGCATATAGACATAAACAATCCAAATGAGAAAAAGAATTTCCAGAACAAAACGAAACATCATAATATTAATAAAATATAAAACTCAATCAAAACATTGTAATGAATATAAAATATTATCCACTCATTCAATGAGATTTTATTTTATAAATTGACACTACATAAAATTCGATGGTATTGGTAGGCAACCAAGATGGGCTTGAGCTTCTTCGCAAGCAGAAGAGACGGTGGACAGAGAAATTGACCGGTCAGAAAACTCCTGACAAGACAAAACCAATAGCCAAGCTACAGAATTGGACATACAACTTCAATGTTGAATATGAGATCACCGCTTACATATAANTAATATAGTTGAGCTACCTTCCGCATAATCCCTTTTACCACGAATACTGCTCGTCAAGCATGACATCGACCAGTTCCCTCCTGCATCCAAATCAAAATGTATCAGAAAAAGTCCAATTTGAAGACCGATGCTTCATGGAGAAGATGAAAGATCGTCTACCTAATTTCAATAACTGGCTTTAAAGTATTACATAGCCATAGATATCGCACATCTCTTCTTCAACATGACAACCAATATTAATATAATTAATCAGTGTTGATAGCATGTGCAGAATAGAGTACCAGGGACGACATTCCTGGAGATAAGGCTTTAAAAATGATAAAAATGCCGTTTACCTGGCGAATACCATTACCAGGTAGATTATGTATGTTTGTTAGCTGGCCTGCATGGATACTATTTCCTAAACAGTATGCTTTAATTATCAGTTTAAGTAGCTAAACCAAATGCTAATCCATTTTCGTATATGATCCATTTTTCTTGGGTTTATATTATTTTTATCTTAACATATGGTATTTGCAATATTTGATTGATTAATCATATTTGCTTTGGTAATATCAGTTTTATGCATATTCTTCTCTTTGTATTTGTTTTATTATCTAGTAATGGTCCACATATTATGACATTTTACCAAACTTACATCCAATAATTGTTACAGGTCGAGATAATGTTAAATAATTGTGACAGGTTCAGATACCATCACATCTACTAGATGTCAAAATATTTTACCATATGTTAGCGATAATCTTAAACATTTTTATTTAATGTATAAAATTAGGTAAAAAAAAATTAAATTCAAACAACCTGATCCAGTTATTAATTATATATTATATTTTATGATAATTAATTATAATTTTTTTTCAACGGTATTTTGAATCTTTGATGCTTGAAATCAGGTTCAATTAATGTTTGGCATTAAAAATAAAAGTTTAGTGAAGTTGATGCCGTAGTGGAATTGGAAACACGTTGGATCTAGAAAAAGGGGACCCCAGGGGGGCAACGATTTTTGTTAGCACTAATGGACTGGAGGAGGCGCAAAAAAGTCAAAAAAGTAAAAGAGAAACAATAGTATAACAAGAAAGGCAAATCCGTAAATAAGCCAAGAGAAGTGTNGTAGTGGAATTGGAAACACGTTGGATCTAGAAAAAGGGGACCCCAGGGGGGCAACGATTTTTGTTAGCACTAATGGACCGGAGGAGGCGGGGAATTTACTCTGACCCCCCAATTAGATTTCAAGAAAACATTTAACCCCATATTTTTACTAAACTAACACTTATCTCCCAGAAAATTTTCACTGTTTTCTCAAAACTAACCCTTACCTCCCAAATATTTGGGGGATAAGTGTTAGTTTTTTAAGGGTATTTAGGAGTTAAATGTTAATTTAATAAAAGTGTGGGACTAAATATTTTCTTCAAATTTAATTAGGGGGTTATTGAATTTCCTCNCGCAAAAAAGTCAAAAAAGTAAAAGAGAAACAATAGTATAACAAGAAAGGCAAATCCGTAAATAAGCCAAGAGAAGTGTTTGGGAAGGGAAATTTGAACACGAGGCGGGAGGGACAGGTGGAAATTATATAAGAGAGTCTCTGCCTCTCTGGAAGCCAGTCGCCCACAGAACCGCTGGCCCTAAATCTTTTCTCTCTTCTCACACACACTCTCTCTCTCTCTCTCTCTCTCTCATTTTTAGTTTTTCTATTTTCGAAAATTAAATTTAAACGAAACTTAAAAAAGAAAATATTCGAAAAATTTGTATTCCGCTTTTAGAGAAAAAAAAGGCGAGAGACTGAGAGATTGCTCGCAAACCCTAGAAGTGACGAGAGGGAACGGCGTTGGCGGATCCGAAATGGAGCAATGGCGTCTTGTTTGTTGACAAAATTTTCGATTCTGGCGTGATTTCTCCTTTGTTGTTTTCTGCATTAGTTTGTTTCTCGCTGGTTGAGGTACGAACGTGGAGAGCGTGTTCTGCTTTCGTTTTGTCGTATGATCTGTTTGTTTTGATCGGAAATGTTAGCTCTTTGTTTGCTTGCCGGGAAATTAAATTTGAATGAGGCGGTTTTGTGTTTGTTTTGTTGGCTTTTGAAAACGTTTGAGAGATCTAAGATTTCAACTTTTGAAGAAAAACGATTTCTTTCTTAAGTCACTTTTCACGGCAACTAAATGCAAGATTAGCTTTTCGTTTGTTTGTTTATTTAGTGATTGAAATTGTAATGGCGATGTCCTATCTTAAAGTATTGGATGTTGCTGGTTGTTCATGAACCATAATTTTTCGTTTGGTTATTGATGTTTTTGAGGTTAGATCTGCCCTGAATGATGATTATTTATTTATTTTTGGTTTTTAGCTTTTACGGAATATTGATCATTGTTCATTCTATACTTCTCATGGCGTAAATTACAGTGAGTTTTTTTTTTTTTTTTTTTTGAAAAAGAAAAATCTTCTTCTTGNTGGCGTAAATTACAGTGAGTTTTTTTTTTTTTTTTTTTTTGAAAAAGAAAAATCTTCTTCTTGGAAAGTTCGCGTATTTAATGTGTCTGTCTTTTCTTGATCAGAAAATAAACCGCTTTTTTAAATTGTTCCAGCGTTGATTTTACAGATGAAGCTTTATTTTTCTATTTGTTTATTGGGTGGTGAAGGCAAATGGTAAATAATTGGAATTAGTTTTTTTATTTGGGATGAAAATGCAAAAGTTTGGGAATTGTTTCTGAAGACCTGATTTAAGTTACTGCCAAAGGTTTTTTAGAGAGACTTTAGAAGAGTTTTGATGCCACAATGTTAAACAAATAGAAAATCTGATGTAGTTTTGTGCTTTTGCCCGTACTTAAGATTATTAAAGAAATAGGTATTTGCTTTTGTTGTGATTATGGGCTCTTCTTTAATCATCATGTTTGATTCGTTGATAGATTTTTGTTGTAACCTTGTTCCCATGTGATGGCTTCTTACAGAAATTTATCTTTTTTTTCAGGATTCAGTACCCTGGTCAGTGTTTCACTCTACAATTTCAAGATGGCTGCTACCGCTGCTACTGCCACCTTTTTTCCGGTTTCCTCTCCTTCTGCAGATTCTGTAGCAAAGACCAACAATCTTGCATCTGCTAATTTGGGAGGGATCAAGTCAAAATCCTCTTCCAGGGGTTTGAAGGTTAAGGCAAATGCCCAAGCCCCTTCTAAAATAAATGGTACATCAGTTGGTTTGACAAAACCAATGGAAGGCCTGAGGAATGAGGATGACATGCCATCGCCTCCCCCAAGGACTTTTATTAACCAATTACCAGACTGGAGCATGCTTCTTGCTGCTATAACAACCATCTTCTTGGCAGCAGAGAAGCAGTGGATGATGCTTGATTGGAAACCAAGACGATCAGACATGCTTATTGATCCATTTGGGATTGGGAGAATAGTTCAGGATGGTTTAATGTTCCGACAAAATTTCTCAATTAGATCATATGAGATAGGTGCTGATCGTACTGCATCTATAGAGACATTGATGAATCATTTACAGGTACAGTTTAATGTTCAGTTTTATTTTTTTCTTTGAGATGCATCTTTTCCTTGTTGTATTGTGATAATGGAGCATGTCTGTGTCAAGCACCAAATTACTTCAATTAGTTGCTTCTTGTATTGTGGGCACATTTTATTCTTTCACTTGCTTAATATTTTTGTATCTAATTTTCTGGCAGGAGACGGCTCTTAATCATGTTAAGGGTGCTGGTCTTCTTGGCGATGGCTTTGGTTCAACCCCAGAGATGTGCAAAAAGAACCTGATATGGGTGGTTACACGAATGCAGGTTGTGGTTGATCGATACCCGACTTGGTAAGTTGCTAGCATCTACACATGCAAATGCATGTGCGCATGTCAACAGTTAAAATTGTTTTCAGGGGAAGCAGTATTAGAAAATCTTTTGAAAAAAGTGAGAGTAAGAGAAAGAAAGAGAAAATGATAGTTTTGTGAAAGTGGAAGAATAGTTACCAAAGGGAAGGAGAGTTGTATGAKTGTTTTCAGTATCATGAATCTATTGCATCTTTCATTGTAACATACGTTTGGAATATTTTTAAAGCTTTTTATGAGTTTTTTCTTCTCTTTTATAATTATTTATTTATTTTTTCTTTACCTCTCTTCTAAAGCCATTTTTTTTAGCTCTCTTTTTTCACCCCTAATCAGTATATATTTTTTAAAAGAGAGACAATAATATAAAAATTATAGACTGATTATTGTCTGTTCTTCAGGGGTGATGTTGTTGAAGTAGATACTTGGGTTAGTGCATCTGGAAAGAATGGTATGCGACGTGACTGGCTTGTCCGGGATAGTAAAACAGGTGAAATTTTAACAAGGGCCTCAAGGTAGGAAATGGTTTCATAGAATTTGTAATGCTTATGTAGTTGTTATCAGTTTTTTAAATTATGTCTGTAACTTTCAACAGATGTTGCATAGTTTTTGGCTATGCTGTCAAAGGGGGCATATATGCAACAAAGTTCATGTTTTGTAACTTTGGTGTATGTATGTGCATTTTGGTACAAAAATTATTATTTTTTCTTGTATTTTTGTTAAAAGAAATTGAGCCATAATCATTGCTAGCTTTAGGATATGAGGCCAACAATTTTGCATCTTAATGAGCAACAATAATAGTGATTTACTTATTTCTTTTGGAATGTTATAGAACAGTTAACTAGTATTTCGGAAGTAATTGATTTGGTTCGTATAATTTGGTGTTACAGTGTGTGGGTAATGATGAATAAACTGACTCGGAGACTATCCAAGATTCCAGATGAAGTTCGAGGGGAAATTGAACCTTATTTCATGAACTCAGATCCCGTTGTGGATGAGGATGGTAGGAAACTACCAAAACTAGACGACAACACAGCAGATTATGTTTGTAGTGATTTAACTGTAAGTCAATTCCTTTTGTATAATAAGAATTATTTGGCATAATGTATAGTAACTGTCTTGCTTCGCTGTTGTTGCTTTCTTTTAAATTTCTCTTTTTCTTCTCTAAATTTTGCAGCCTAGATGGAGTGATTTGGATGTCAACCAACACGTTAATAATGTGAAATACATTGGCTGGATCCTTGAGGTAGATTCTCTACTATATCATATTTCATTTCATAACGTTATATCTCCCTGGTGTAACACCTTGTTCTCCCTTCCTTTTGGTTAGTATGTATTCTTTTAGTAGCTTTATCATGTTTGCCATGATTCTTGCTAATCATGAAGATGGTCAGCCCAGTTGAGATCCTAACTCTTAAGAGCTAGTTTGAATTGGTGTGAACCAGTTCCAATCCTCTATCAGTTTAGTTCAACTGGAAGCTTGGAAACCATGTTGGTGGCCTAGTTTTGCTGCTTTTTAAGAACCTTCTAAGATTAGAATTTGATTGTAGTATTTGTTTTGTGCATGCGTTTATTCATGAAATTTAAGGATTGTTCTTGTATTTGTTTGTCAGTGTGTGTCATCTTCTATGATGCTTTTCAGTGTGCTGTGTGATGTTGTTAGGCTTTGAAAACAGACCCAAAATGCCAAAAAAGGAAGACAAAATGGAGCTAAAAATCTAGATTAAATTAGAGGAACCAATTTTGTAGTATTCTTTCTTGATTTTTGAGACTCCAGGGGTCTGAAATTTACTATATATAAGCAGTATTATATGATATTATATTCTGTTTTCCTTTCAAAATTTTACCTTGTTAATTTGCTTTTCCATTCGAAAGTTATGCTTGCCCTTTAACTAAAAGATACTGCTGCTTGTTGCAGAGTGCTCCGCAGGCAATCTTGGAGAGTCATGAGCTTGCAACCATGACTTTGGAGTATCGGAGGGAGTGTGGGAGGGACAGTGTATTACAGTCACTTACTGCCGTCTCTGGTACTGATTTTGGCAATTTGGCCAATTGTGGAACTGTTGAGTGCCAGCACTTGCTTCGGCTTGAGGATGGAGCAGAAATTGTGAGAGGAAGAACTGAGTGGAGACCTAAATATGCAAACAACTTTGGGAATGTGGGGGAGGTTCCAGCAGAAAGCGCATAATATACGAGTTCTTTGTGGCTGGAGATGCAGTAGTCTCATTGCTTGTGTAGAATCCCGCTTGTGTTCTTGGATTTATATATGTTTCTTCTTTATATATATATATATATATATATATATATATTCCTTATTTGTTTTCCCTTAAGAAAAGTTGTAAGTTATTTGTAATTAGCCTTTGCCGCGCTCTCTTTTCTTTCTCTATATTCAGCCGATTCAGTTACTCTCTCTCTGCTCAGGGTTGGTATCCCTTTTTGGAGGCGATGCAAGATGGATGAGTTGTATAGGGGAAAAGGTCCTCGTATGGTTGCCTAACCTTTTGACTTGATTGACGTTGATATTATTTCGTGATAACCTTTTGTTACCTGTCTGGATATTCCAAGTTGATCTTTAACGGGACAACGTAATGTATATTATGTGGCTTTTGTCTTTTGGTTAGAATAGAGAGAAGTTAGCCCAGTGAGTTGTGGATCATCTAGAGCTGTAAGTGTGTGCAATAATGCTTCTTGAACTTTCTCACTTTTCTTTGAATTCGCCAGCTTGTATGCCAACCTCATACACGTGAAGTTAATGCACAATAATGTGGGCTGTTGTGGGGTACTAATTTTTGAATTTCGGTGCTTAAGTTAATTAAAATATCGAAACTCATATGCTTTGTGTTGATTAATTCAAAGAAAGGATGCGTTAGTTATCCAATCTTGTTTCTGGTTATTATAATTTAATTTTTTAAACTCAATTTTTTCACTTATATATAATTATTGAATTGATTTATTATAATTCAATGGTGGTGAAAAAAATTAAAACTAGTTATTTATGTCATATTTAATCCAATGGCGGTGAGAACTATTTAGGTTCTAATTATATTATGGTATATGAATATTATTGGGCTTTTTAATCTATTATTACAAGTGATTCCAGGTGAAGTACCAGATGAAGATCCAAGCAGCTTCACTAGTAGATCGGATACAAGTTCATTAATTGAGCCCGTCCGAGTAGAAGCAAGGCGGTATAGTATAGCCTAGGGTAGAGAACCCCAAACACTTGTGAGAGCATATAAAAGGAAATTTTTTAGAATTATTCGTAATAATGTTACTCTTTTCAAACAAAATTCCAAAATTAGTATCAAATGATGTAAAATTAATTACTGATTATCAAGTATATCGACAAAAGTTAGTATCTTGTCATTAATAATACATTATTTATAATAAGATTTTGAGATGCGTAAACTTTGAGGTCTCAATTTCTGCAGTTTGAGCAACGTCGGAGGAGAAAAGATAACAACTGTCCGTCCAAAATAATAGGCGGCGCCTCCTGCCTCGTGCATGCATTTATTCAAGTGCATGCACAATTTAAAGAGTAATCGACATCATTAATAAAACAGTGGACGATGCATTGTACTTATTGTAGTCAATCACATATTAATAGTCATATAATTTTAAAAAATTTAATTGTGAAATAAATTAATCCTTTCGCCATGTTCTAATCCTTCCTTCAAATTTCTAATAAAATCTGCGACGTACTCGTGTGCATGAACGAGTCCGTCCTTATTCTGAGACCTCACATGATTAGTTATTGTCCACTGTCTGCAATTCAGTTGGAAAGGCCCGGAAATTGTTTCAGGTGAGGATAAGCAATTTAATTTTTAATTTTTATTTATTTTAAATAGTTATATTTTACAACATTAATATCTCGGCCCATACACTAAATTATTAAATTTATAATATTAAAAGTAAATAAAGAGATGATATCCTTTCGTATTATTTGTATGATAGCGACTGATCCACTTAGGTTAAAAAAATAAAAATAATTCATAGTTTAATCACATTACAGGATTGATGATCATGATCCTGATCCTAAAGACGGTTCGAGATGACTAGCCTTATCTTACCCTTCGTTCGTGGGCGTGGGCAGCAGAGCAGTCAGTTCAAAACCTCACGTGTTGCCAACCACACCTGAGTGATTGCCAGTCAGAGTCTAACTGCAGTCCTCAAAGCCGCGTGCGGCTGCCGGTTTTGCATTTGAAGATAGCGTTTTATTAACAAACGAACTTTTTTCTGTCGTTGGCATATTGACCGTGGGATTGTTTTCTAAGAAGAAAAAGAGGTTTTCGTTCGATGAATCAGAGGGAGACACGTATCCGACATTCCAGCACCTGTCACATGGCTGTCGGCCCTCAAGCAGATTCACTTCCTCAAGTTGACTCGGAAACTTTTAACATCTTGGTCCCGCTTACTCTTTCTTATTTTACATTTTTGCCCTCTACCAAGATGCTAGTCAATTATTCATTGTAATTTATTAAATGCGAATGGGAAATTAAGAAATAATTATTTTAATATATCAACTCATTCACTTTTAGTTATTGAATTATAATAGTTGAGTGGTGGAAAACTAATATCACACATTTAAATAAAAGGATAAATTTTAAAAATAATAAAATAATTTTAAAAGACTTTTAAGAATATTTTAAAAAAATTAGTTTAGATGATCATTATATGACGGTCGATAATATGGTAATTTTTTTTGTTATTCAATTCAAAAATAAAAAGAGTTATCAGTTTATTAATAAATATTACTATTTATCTCAAAATATATCTTAGTATATACCATATAGGATATACAATTTTTAATTTTTTTAAAACAAAAATTATTTTTCAAAATCTTTTATAATTTTGGTTTTATTTTTTTTAGATTTACTAAGTTAAACGGCCTAGCTCATTTTATCATCGTAAATCAAACTACCATTAATGTTTGAAGCCAGGTTGATGTGAAAGTTTGACGAAAATGAATCGACAAACTGGCCCAAACATCAATGCTTCTTCCGTCACAGTATGCTTAACGTCTACACGGGGACCGTATCCCACCCTACGTGTCCTCTCCTCATTGGTGCTCCTTCGTATATATGCACACCACCCACAACATTTACTCATTGCAAGCAGAAAAAGCAAGTAGCAATGTCGCACGACAACACCACTCACTCACCGGAAACTGACGTCACCGGCAAAATGAATTTTGATGACACGGAACTCACCCTCGGCATACCCGGCGAGGGTCGTTCACAGGCCGCCACCGTAGGAAAAAGCTGTACTGCAAGTGCCAAACGAGGCTTCATCGAGACCGTGACTGTTGATCTTAACCTTGGAAGCAGCATCTCTTGCAGCCACCTGCCACGCAGCGGGAATAAGCACGTAAAAGATGATTCGGAAAGTCATGTTTCCGGTACCGGAAAATACCCAGCTTCCAAGTAAGCGTTCAACCAGCTCTTGCTCATATAATAAGTATATGTGTATATATATGTATGTGCGTTCATGTGCTTAACAAGAATCAGTTAACGAAGATCATTTGTGACATGGGAACCATTGAAAAATTCTGATTTTTCTTATTTTTTTCATGTCAAAAGCTCAATAATTAGCTTCTACTTGCTTGAATTCTAGTGTGTTATGATTTATAATATATATGTTAATGGTTTTGCAGGGCACAAGTTGTTGGTTGGCCACCAGTTCGATCATTCAGAAAAAAAGCATTAGAGAGCTCCAGTAAGCTTGTAAAGGTGGCTGTAGACGGAGCACCGTATCTTCGCAAAGTAGATTTGGAGATGTACGGCAGCTACGAACAGTTGTTGAAGGCTCTAGAGGAGATGTTTACCTGCTTCACCATCCACGGTGAGTTCACTCATCAACTGTTTCTATTTATCAATGTAAAGTTACTTAATTTTTGTATATAATAACTGTATGCACAAAACTTGAAAAAGAAAATGATTACAAAGAGTTGCTTAAATAATGTTTTAGATATGAACAGTTTGTGGGTAAAATTTCTCAAAAATTTGCTGAAAACTTTGCTTGAACTTTAAATTAAAATAATGCGGTTTAGGTAAATATATGGAGGAAAACAAGCTGATGGATCCGGTGAAAGGAATGGAATATGTGCCAACATATGAAGACAAGGACGGCGATTGGATGTTAGTTGGAGATGTTCCTTGGAAGTAAGTTACATATATTTATAATTCTTCACAAATTTAAAGTTGTATATATTTTTCTATTTCCAGCATATCTTACCGGCTTTTATTCTTCTGGTTTGTTTAATTATTGTGCATGTCTCGATCTTTATTCAGATTTGAGTGTTCAGAGGTCTTGATCTCATCTTATTAATTAAATTACTATTCGTAATCAGCATCAAATCTTTGTGACAAAGCTTGTTTCCACTACAGAAAAGCTTTTCAAGTTTTGGACCTTCAAGGGGATTGATATTATTTATAATTTATTGACTTGATATATATATATATATATATATATATATATCCCGATTCCAACTAATCTTATATTATTTGAGCTTTTCACTTCATTGTGTTTCAGAGTCTTCTTTTTGCTTGAGTAAACGTCATTTTTGGTCACTAATGGTTTATATATTAATTGTTAAATGGCAGAATGTTCATCGAATCATGCAAGCGTATCCGGTTAATGAAAAGCTCGGAGGCTATGGGGTTAGGTGAGTACTTCTGACTCTCTTATGTGCTTGGGTAGCTTACAGTTTAACATTATAAGAAAAGTACTCGTTCTTGACAGTAAAAAACAGTCAATAATTTCATTTCAAAAAACTTTTTCGATTCTTAATAGTTGTTGCATCTATCAAGAGATCAATCAAAAACTATTGACAGGTTTTAATTGTCAAGAAAAGTTAAAATGATTATTGAGATATATTTTATATATGAACAGTTTTTAACTTTGAATTGGTCTTGACAATTTATAAACTGATCTAAAATTCTCCATCGTTCTTGTTTATTCTTTCACTGATTCAACTGTTAAACTTTATGTTTATGCAGCTGCAAGAACTCCAACCAATGGCTCAAGCTCGAGTTGAGAACTTAACTATATGTCATATGATAAGAGAATCTAGCTACTAGCTAGCGTGTACAGTTATGAAACCCCATTTTCCTGGCTGGGGATGAATAAGAGAGAAACCTGCTTGTAGCTCTTTATTTCCCTTTTTATTTTCTTGGTCTGCTTGTAATTATTATTTGTCTCATAAAAGTGAGGTCCAAATAATCATTCTGTTTCCCTCTTCCCTTTTGAAGTTCTCATATGATGACAATGCTCAAAAGGGTCAAGGCAATTGCCGCTTTTCTAGATTAATCCTTTGAAAATTTCATTATTTTGGTAATTAAAATTAAGTTATGTCATGGACCCATCGTAATGTATGAGAAAGCTTCTTATCCCATTGAATCTGTAGTGAAAATAAATTTTCTTCATTTTAGTTTGAAAGTATCAATTCAATTCAACATGAAATTGAAGTTTCTTTTTAATGTAAAAATTTTATGATTACTTATTTGGCTGCACTCTAAATGAAAGTAAGCTTGACTCAAACTTCTATACTTTATCGCAGTGGATCAGCACAGAAATCCGAGATCTACTTTCTAGTTTTGCGAAGTGGGTTATCATTTGGCGCAGGGCAGCTTTACCTATATACTAAGATAATGAGAAATAAACATTTTTGTTGTAGGAAAGATGAGATGAAATAGATTGAAAAACAGAATAAGCTTGGCCCAAATCTGCTACTGTTATGGAAAGCAGGCCCATAAATATGAAAACCAAAAGTTGATGGTAGTAACAAAGTCATTGTCCTTGTTACCATGTTGGAAGTGATTGTTGCATTGTCCTTAATCATGATATTCTCTTAACATGCTTCTTGGATCTCTAAGTTTCCTGTTTTTGATACCCACAAAGAAATTGCTACAGGATTGAAGCTTGAAATGGTATAGAATTCTGACTTGTTATCTAGGAGTAAAAAGCAGTTGACTATTACAACTCAGATTTTTTTTTTCATTAAAAAAAGAAAAGTATTTAACAACGGTGAACAGGCAACTATTTGAGTTATTAGTTTAGAGATAATATATCTTTTGTTTTGATTTTCCAGTTTTTGTTGAGACTTCTTATAAACAAATTAAAAAAAGATAACTTACTTTTACTGTAATACTACTTGAGTAAACATGTATAGAGACAATGCATTTGAAAAGAAGTATTATTTTGTGGTTAGCTTAACATGAGCCGAAAGAGCCAAGAATTTATTTTAAATTTTCATTCTCTTTATTTACTTTCTGTCCATTTCAAGCTGCTTTATTTGTTTCTTTAGTAAATGAATCAATTTGGTAATTGGAAGACCATAGAACTAGCCATCCATGGGAAACAGGCAGTGATTAGCAAAACTTGCCAAATGCCAAGCTTTGTGAGACTGAGAAAATGAAAAATGGAAATGCAATTCAGATCTAAATCAACTCAACCAAAGAGAATCTGAACATTATTGGACAAACACAGGGACCCAAACCGTATTATTATACAACTTTCTTTTTACCCTCTCTCCTGTTGCTTCTGTACCTGCAACTGCAATTCTCAGAAAATGCCACCTCTCTTATTCTCTTTTATCGAGGAACCTCTCTTCATCTTTCATGGAGATCCATTAGAATCCTCTCAAAATACCATAAAGTAAAATGCCTTCTTCAAATATCTCTAAACCATTTTTGCATTATTAACTTTGAGTTTCTTTTTGTCCCTTCTTTTTTAGCTCAACAAATCTCTCTCTACTCTCTCTCTCTCTCTTCCCTTCACATAATCTCAACGTTTGCAGTTCAAAGAAAGAACAGGTTTTTACTCTCTCTTCAAGTCTTTAGTTTTGGTTGAACGCGTAAAGTTTGATTTTTTATGTTGAATTATGTTAAATGCTGCTGCTACAATTCTGTACTACTATCAAAGACTTCTTTTTTTATGTTTTTTTGCTTCTTGTGTGTATTAATGATACTTAAGTCTTTTGAGATCTGGGGTTTGTCAGTCTAGAGTTTCTTTTGTTAATTTGGTTAGATCCTTGTTAAATTTACAGTCTTGTTCATGTCACAGACCCAGATCTATGGCCTTAGTTCTCCAATTTCATGTTATGGCCAAAACTTAGTGTTTGATTTCTGTATGCTTTGATCATTATTGATGCTAAATATCTGTTTCCTTATTCTAAATTATAAGCATTGTTTTGTTGAATTTCCTTTTCAGTTTTATAGCATCTAGAAGACTGTTATAGACTTGATCTGGGTCTTTGTTGGTATGTTGGATTGTTCATTACTGTTTTGACTCTTCAGCTTCTTGATATCTGGATGAAGAACAAGTTTAAGTGTTTTAAAGTTGTGGAGCTGATTTTTTTTCCAAGGAATAAGCATAATTGTAAAAAGTACACTACATTCTTGTGCCCAAGAAACTATTAGTTAACGTTTTCTCGTGATGTACTTCCTTGTAGTTACTGTTTTCTAATGCCAAACTGAGTCTTACTCTACCGTTTTCATTTGTTATCCTAATCTTTGAGTCTTCTGTTTGAGATTTTGATTATCTGTCTTTCGGTTAACATTGTTTTGATTCACCCCTTCTATGTGTTGAACGCTTTTATATGCAGATTTTGTGTGTTCGGGTTGAAAATTTAATGTCAGATAAAATTTCGGACTGAATCCACTTGTCTGCAACTGATTCAGAACTGTTGAATCACTTTATGTAGATTTTTCTTGCTGAATTGCTTTAAATTTCTATACTTGATATACAATTCTAGACTCGAATAGTTTCTTCAGTTAGTGTATTGCCACAGCATCCTTTCCATCCTTTTTCTGATTCTTTCTTATCTGCTCAGTCAATGTTAACTGTGATCCAGGCATTTTTCTGCTGAAGATTGCTGCTTTCCCACCATGCTCAAGCAAATTCTAAGCAAACTTCCTCGGAAGTCAAAATCTGATTCACTAGATTCAGCTGAGTCTAATTCTGGCAGCAATAATTCTAACTTCAGCAATGGAATCCTATGTACAAATGGTGGGAATAGTATTTCAAGTCGACTGAGTGTTGTTAAACGGGTATCTTCAGCTGTTTTTCCTGCAAGCATCATGGCTGGAGTGGAGGCTGTGGAGCCCCATCTATCCTTCAAAGATATCTCAAATCCACAGAAACAGAACTTATTTATCAGTAAGTTGAATCTTTGCTGTGAGGTATCTGATTTCAGCAATCCCGATAAGAATACTGTTGAGCAAGATCTTAAACGTCAAGCATTGATAGAGCTTGCTGATTTTGTTTCTTCCGGATCTGCAAAGTTCACTGAACCAGCAATTGCTGCAATGTGTAAAATGTGTGCAATTAACCTTTTCAGGGTTTTCCCCCCCAAGTGTCGTTCAAATGGTACTGGTGGTGAAACTGAAGATGAAGAACCAATGTTTGATCCTGCTTGGTCACATTTGCAAATTGTCTATGATCTGCTCCTTCGGTTTATGAGTTATAGTTCTCTTGATGTAAAGGTGGCAAAAAAGTATGTAGATCATTCATTTATTTTGAAATTACTCGATCTCTTTGATTCAGAAGACCCAAGAGAAAGGGATTGTTTGAAAACAATTTTGCATAGGACTTATGGGAAATTCATGGTACACAGGCATTTTATTCGACAAGCTGTTAGCAATATCATCTATCGTTTTGTTTTTGAAACTGAACGGCATAATGGAATTTCTGAGCTGTTGGAAATATTTGGGAGCATTATTAGTGGGTTTGCATTGCCACTGAAGGAAGAGCACAGGATTTTTTTATGCAAGGCTCTGATTCCTCTACACAAGCCAAAATCAGTGGGTATTTATCATCAACAGTTAACGTATTGTATTGTACAGTTTATAGAGAAGGATCCAAAGTTGGCTACTACTGTGATTAAGGGACTGCTGAAGTACTGGCCAGTGACAAATAGCCAGAAAGAGTTGATGTTTATAAGCGAGCTAGAAGAGGTTTTGGAAATGATTAGCATGGTTGAGTTCCAAAAGATAATGGTCCCACTTTTTCGGCGCATAGGATGCTGCCTCAATAGCTTCCATTATCAGGTACAGTTTCCACTTTATTAAGTGCATACTTGTTACCAATGAATTTATTCTGGTTAACATCTTTAGCTCCGTTATTCTTCCTTGTTCATTCACTTAATCTGTTGTGGTCTCTTGTTTGATTAAGAATTTTGAGCTATGGCATTAAAATCTTAAAATCTGGATGTTGTGATACTATATATGCCTTCTAAATGGTGGATAACTTGCATTTCTAGCATATAGAGCATTAAAACTCTCCAAAAGAAAATTAGCATGCCTTTGTTTGGAGTTGGGATTATAAATTAAATGCTTCCAAGTTTAGGATGATTAACCAATTCTAAGGTTACCACCGCTTTATAGCCCTTTTCCCTGTAATTCTTTTACTTGATGGTCATTTGTGGAGAAAATTGAAACTGATTGAGAATTGCAGTTCTCAACACCGAATTATTGTGACTAAAATTTTGGTTGTACAGTTTATATATATGTTGCACTTTGCACATTTGGTCACAGGCTTCTGCAGATGTGAGATCTATTGTGTCTATTAGTCTCTTAACTAGATGGTGATGTAGTTGTGTTTGAACAACAATAGTGAAGTTAATTTCACTCTTTTATCTTCTGTACTAATTCAGGTGGCTGAACGAGCTCACTTGCTATGGAATAATGAGCATGTCCTTAATCTTATTACCCACAACAGGCAGGCGATTATGCCAATTGTCTTTTCAGCTCTTGAAAGAAACGCCCAGAACCACTGGAATCAGGCAGTACTTAACCTGACACAAAATTTAAGGAAAATGTTCTGTGAAATGGATGAAGAGCTAGTTCTTGCCTGCCAACATAAGGTAGAGGAGGAAAATTCCATACTAATTGTTGAAGCTGAGAAGCGGAAATTAACTTGGGAACGCCTGGAAATTGCTGCTGGTTTCCAGTCCTCTGCTGATTGTGTCATAACTCCAGTGAAGCCTGCCATATGCTCTGTTGCATGCTAATTGCTTGAGCATCATAATTTGGAAAAGAAAAAAGAAAAGAAATAGAAATGGAAGTCGGTCACCGAATTTGTCCAGGTTTAGAATTCCTTTAGCTTTTGTATCTATACTAAGATGTTGTGCTTAGAAGTATTGCTGCGCTGATAAAGGTTTATTTGGCGCTGGGGTGCTGGTTGAAGAGCCCCTTGCTTGCAGTTGTGTATTGACGTCTCTTTATATCCTCAACAAAGGCTGTTTGTTCTGCTCATATATAATTTATTCTTGTAAGAGTTGTATTTCCTTTTCTGGTTAAGAATATGATGGTTCTGATTTCTACCCTAGAATAGTATAGCAAGAGTTTACAAGGATATTGCTTTTGGGTATGTCAAACTTCCATATATGGTCTTGTATCAAAATGTTTGAAAGCCAAAGTTGTCTATATGTCATGGAGAGCTATTTAGATAGTTTTAACTATCTGGGAGGGCAAGGGGAACTGCTGCGTTATCATCCCCACCACAATCCAATCTGCCTTATTTTGACATTTGGACAAACATTCATATATAATTAATCTATTTTTTCTTGTATAGAGATTAATTATTTACAGAAACTAGAAGAAATAACCAATTTTAATTATTTATTTTAATGTTTAACAGATAAGGAAGAAAATCTTTTTAGATGAGATTTTATAATTTTTTTAATCACATATTTAATAGTTTGACTAATTCTGATAGGTTTTGTGTGAGTAAATGGGCGTTTAAATTATAGGATATAAAGACAAAAGGTATGTTGAGCCATTAACTTTGGTTAAATAATAAAAAGTTAAAATTATATTTTCTGTAAATTAAACTTTTGGACAGATGAATCCTTTTGGTATTAAGTGAGTGAATAGAAGGTGTAAATGGAATGTGCAAAGTGCAATCCTAGATGCAAAAAAGCAACACTTGGAATCATAAAAAGTATGCAGGCTAGGTCCATGCATCTCATCAAAGGAGAAGCAGTCTACCATCATGAGCAGCCATGGTGGCCGTGGCCTTGATGACCCACTTTCACTAGATAAAATTTCAAACACAATATAATGTCAAATTGTCCTGATATGACTCCACTGTCTGTACATTTGAGAACTTGAGCAACCTACCCACCAAAGAAACCAAATAATAATGGTAATAATCCCAGTCGACTAATAATAATATGAACTGTACACGCCTGATATGTCCATGTGAAGTTTATCTGGAAGTACAATTGCTGACATGGAAATATTTAGACAACTGGGATCACACTCGCTCAAAATGTCATTAAACGTTAACGATTAAGAACCCACCACCACGTTTCCTCATCTTGTCCCCTTGTGCAGGCTATCGAATCCCTCACTTTCTTCAGCCCTCACAATCTTCCACATTTCTTCGCTTTTCTTGTTATCCATTGTGAGTTTTAGGAATAGTTTTCTAGAGAGAATGTATGCACCACCCGGACCAGTTCATCAAGACATCTCATACTATATCATGTCAGGAGGCGCCATGAAGAGAAAGGCTACCTTTACGCTTGGTTTGTCTAACCTTTTGTTGCTCTAATTATTTGTAGTCTCTGTTTCTGATCATTACATGTTCTTTAATATAAATTTGTTGCTTCTTTAATTATGAGCAAACTATACGCAATAAATCATGTAAGAAGCTGTTTAAATTTTCATTTAATTAAGTAATGCGGAAACCTTTTGTTCCAATTGTCGTTTTGTGTTGCTTAGATCTTCTCCGATGTTACTGCTCTTAAATTTAAGCACCATCTAATGTAATTCAAAGTACACAAATCACTCACCGTGATATCTGACATCTGGGTCTGGAAAATAGCGACTTCTGATGAGTAAATACAAGACAATGTTTTGATCTGTCTATCAATCTGACATAGAAGCCTTTTGACTACAGGGACAGCTTTATGATCGAAAAGAATGCCTTTTGATAAGGTGTTAAAAGAACCACTGTATTTCTGCCAATATTCATCATAAGACGATGATCATGATGTGACAGGCGACAGCAGAGCTCCGATCAGACCATGCTTAATCTCCCTCAGCTGTAAGATTTGATGTAGTTGTGGTTTTGAAGCCAGAAAGCAGAGTTCACGGTTTGTGCATTAAATTGGCAGTTGGACAACTAACCGAGAAAGTGTGATTCTTGAGTGACAAAGTTGGCCTGTAGAACATCATTGCTCGCTGTTGGCGGACTACTATGAAACCCTGTAAATTTTGGAAGTCTACTCAAAATTTTAAAATAGAAAATGGTTTACACTAAATTTGGTGATGCTGAAGATCTCTAGCTGCCGTTAACTGTATTTCAAAAGTAAGCAGAACATACCACATGAAGCTATTCATGACTACATATACACAGCTTTATTAAGTTGGCTTGCAGCCTTATTTGCGTAGGTAGCAACAACCTTTAGATTCTCAAGTTCTTTTTGGAATACATATTGGGTATTAAAAAATAAAAAAATAAAATAAGAAGAAGAAGAAGACAACAAAAATAGGGATCCTAACATTCAAACAACAATATCTCATGTTGGATGACTCATAACCATGTGTTTTGATTATTATTTTGCTTTTGATTTTCTGAAAACAAAATATGTCAGCTTCGATGATATTGCATTCATTTATTAGAAGGGTACGTTTTAGTGGCGATGGTACACGTTTGATTACAACAACGCATAATCTGAAATCAGAATTGCAACGATCCCAAAATCTGAAAAATTCAGATCAAATTACCCCGTCAGAAAATGTAAACGCAGGCAATAGAAGTAAGCACTGATGTCAGCATCACGGATACAAAATTCACAGCATTGTTGTCAAGAACGGTAAGACCTGAAATCTTCTTCACTGTTGGTCCTGGTTTTCCAACAACCTGCAAAAATGATTAGAAATCATTAAGTAAAACTTAATATCTTGCCAATGCAGTGAGTTGGCTGATCTGGCAATAAAATCGCCATAACATATTTAACTTACCTTGTTACGAACGGTGCAGAATCCACTGAATTGCAGTGTTGCTCCAAGCAGAGAATCTATGAGACTTCCACATAATCCTGCCACTGCAGAGAGAGGGATAACCAATAACTGCTTCAAAGCCGTGCCATATGTACAATTTGTTGTGAGAAACCCAAGGAGAACAAATGTCAGTCCAATGACACTGCCGGCTGCTGCAGCTGCCAGGAGTCCAGCTTTTGTCACACCACCATTTGTGCCCCTCCGAACAGTCTAACAACCACATAGGAACTAAATTATATCCACTACTGGAAACAAATTAGAACATTAGTTTCATCTAGTTTGAACAACATTTGACAAGCAATGTAAGAAATCACATAAGTCAAATGCCACTGCAAATGAAGGATTAAGTGTCTACAATTGAGAATGAAGGATGGATAAAAGCTGCAAATCAAATAATGAAATATCAATTCGTAGTTTATAATAAATGTTAAACCTTGGGAAAACATGAGCAGAAGTTAATAAGAAGAATGCATGAGAAATGAAAAATCATCCAGATGGCCCTTAAATGCATGTCATTTTCCAGTTATGATCTGGCATGCAGCACAGCTAATCTGCATGTGCAAGTGTAGGCATCATACACATGGACAAGTGGAACTTTTTAACAGCTGAAACTTCTAAACAATAAGACAGTGCTATCAGCAGATCACTTAAACAAGAAAATAACAAAGTTATGACCACAATACAACATCTACATTGCAAAGGAGGGTTGATCAAATCAAAAGCAACCCTCCACGGAAATATGAGAATACCAATGATGAATCTAGAAATTTATTACTGAGGAAGCCAAGAAACATTCACACATACACTTTGCCTTTCTCTTTTATGGATTGATGCTGAATATGAAAATAATAAAAGAAAATTTAAAATCATTTTAAAACTTCAAATTCAACTAATGCATCGACATGTCAGTTGTGAACAGAGTCACATATTGCAAAGAATTTTGATTCCTTTAACAACTAAACTGGTACCCTTTCTAAAAAATAGACATAAGAGAAAATCCCATTATTAGAAATCAAGATGCACCATGAGTTGATACTAATTACTTTATTTCATAATCACGCCGAATAATGCTACACTCACAGTGTCTCTATATAAAGATTTGCATACAAAGTGACTTAGCATCACATATTTAGTTTTCATATTACTTATCAACATTCATTAATTTAATTTTCTTATATTCTTTTTTTCATTCTTAGATTATAAACATCATTTTGTATACAAAAAACTTTATATAACGACTTCGTAAAGCATTATTCCCCTATAAGAGATGTAAATACGTATATTAGTGAGAGGAAGAGAATACACACCTTGAAAGTTGTGATTAACCGAGGCTGCTCATCACTAAGTACCCCAAGCTCTGAAGACCAAGTATCCCCGTTGCAGCAGCAGTAATGACCTATAACACCACCAACGAGAGCCGTAACAACAGCCGAGTCTTTTGAGTCCAAACACTTGTCTTGCCATCCACTCAACTTCCAAATAGCCACAACCAAAACCGTTGCAAAGACACTGTTGGACAGAACTTGAATCCTGAAAAGAAGAAAGTCGAAAACAGAATTCAATGATTACATTTATATAGAACTCAAAATTTCTAGGAAAAATAAATAAATAAAGAAAACGAAATAGCATTTTGTTTGATTTAAGTTAAAAGAAGTGAAGAAGCGAGTACCAATTTCTTTGTCCACCCTCCTTAAATTCGGGGTCAACGCGGCGCTTCTTGTCTTCTCCAACTTTGGTAAGCTTGGATGAAGTGAAATAGAAGACTAGTAACATTGCTCCGTACCTTCGAATCAACAAAACAGATACGTTATCAGCGAATCCATAACTGATTACACTACCTGGTCAAAACAAAATATGAAGGACCTGCTTCCCACGGCGATGTGTACTGTCATAACGATGAAGCCGGAGATTGCGCCGGACAAGTCAAGAGATTTTCTTCTGTAACCTCTAACCGCTATTAGAGAAGAGATTAAGGCGGCGATTAGCGGTTGGATTAGAGCTTTTTCCATTTTTGTCCTTGTGATGTAGAATGGATTTGCTGTGCACTAGTGGTATAAGAATAAGAAAGATTCGTAGTTGTCATTTATTCCTCTTTTAAGACGAAGGAGCAGGACGACCACAGTCGAGAAGTCCAAATTCTTGTGTTTCTCTTTTTTTTTTTTTTTTTTCTTTTTTATTACTTTGTTCAAACATTTTACTTATGTTGAATTCATGGAACATTTTATATCCGTTGAATTCATGGAAAATTTTATATCCGTTGAATTCATGGAACATTTTACATCCGTTAGTTTCGAGGAACATGTTACTCGATATCGAAAATAGAACCATCTACCTAATTCCAGCCAACATTCAACACATTTATGTACGTAGATGTTTGTCAAAGATGTTATTATGATGGATGTTGCAGTGCAATGCAAAGGAAATATTATACTTCAATCCTGAGCTACGACAAAAGGGAGTTGTTTCAATTATAAATCCCTACCCTTCATAACAGGTCAGTATACAGCGGCGATGCGAGTGGAGCTGATACATAATTGGACTACGTTAAGATTTGATTTCTCTCTCCCATGCTTAGTTTTCTAGTTCTACCAAGTACCACCCACAGGAGGCAGGGCAGACAACTAAAAAATTTCAGCGCAATAAGTTTACCATGCCTCCACCTAACGTTAAAACAATCCCAATTATTTGGCGTCTAACATGAGGGTACATTCTAGACCAATCTAAGAGGATGTGCTTAGCTTAATAAGATGCACGGTACTGACAGTCCATCTGTATCCTCCCTTGCGCCACTACTGAGGTCCATAAACTACCAGATTTAGCAGCGCCAAATTTATTTGTTGCCCTAAATGCCAAATAACAGAAGAAATAACCCAAAGAGAAAAAGGGCACGAATGTTCTTATAAAAGATTCAACTGCTAAACCCTCATTCAGAACGAAAGATTAGCCAAACCATATTGTAATTATTTGTACCATGCTACAAAAGGAAGCATCATGGCCTTAAATACATGAAATTTGATCTTATGATGCAAAATGTCAGATAACAACGTGGCCTCCAGCAAAGTGACTTCCAGATTTTGACAAGAGATAAATCTTCCAAAAGTCTGTTCTTTGTTTTTCTTTTTGTATTATGGCTAGGGCAATAATAGTATTCACTCTGAAGATTTCAATACAAGCACATGAAAACTTGAGCAAGTAAGCACTAAGAAGTTCAGGAGGAAAAAAGGTACCTGTCACATGAAGAAAATATAAAATAAAATAGTGATAGACATGGGAGACAAAATATTAACCAGATCTCCCTCGACCCCTTCCTCTTCCCCTCACCCTTCCCCTTCCCCTCCCTCTCCCTCTGTGTTCCATTCCATGAAACCTATCATCATCTCTTTCATAATTAAACATGCTCATTTTTAAATTCTCTGCCTCTGAGTCATGCATTCCCCTTTGCACCTGAACAAGCAGAAAAACAACGAAATCAAAAACTGCAAGCTGAAAACAACAAGAAAAATAGAGTTAAAGATAAAGTTTAGTCACATGAGAATCTTCCAAATCAAGTTGGTTTTGAAGCTGCCACGCAAGATCCTCATCATTACTGGTATCAGCATGCTCATTTTTAATTAAAGGCTTTGCGCCGGCTCTTCTCTTTTCCCATTCCTCTAGGGTGAAAACCTCCGGCTCTTCTTGTTTCCCCTTTCCCCTAAATTTTCGACCTCTAGAATGTTGATTATCTCGACTAGGATTACTCATTTTCTGGAGAAGTTTTTGAGAAGCTGCTTGATTTTGAACAGGTAAATGTTCAACCACTGCCAGAAGTACAAACATAAACATCAGAAAGCAGTGCAAACTTCAAACCAGAAAGTAGTTCTAAAAGAAAAAAAAATTACTATCCATTCTTTTGTTATGATCTTGAGATTGATTAAGAATCTATAGGCTACTTTTACCATTACAGTTAGACTTCAAATATTAAGAAATGTTCTCATTTCTATCTCTTCTTTATTCTTTCCATTAGCAGAGTAGGTAATCATCCAATGTAATATGAACATGGTGCAAGTATACAAATTGATGTGGTGAGAGCAGCCAAAATTAGGTTCCCTAACCAACCTCTCCTTTCTTACAAAAGTAGTACCAAAGCTTACCTAACCTGTTTGTAAATGACATACTCCATAACTGCATTAATAAGTTCCTTACTGATTTCTTGTGTTCTCAGTCCAAATAATATCTATATTGCAGAACCATCCATCCCTTAGGGCCATCGAGATTAAATTACACTATGTAAATTTTGAAGGCACCATAACACCCAAAGAAAAAAAAAAAAAGAAAATGTTAACAAGTTGCACCTTCTTTTGGTCTTGTCTGGGAGCTATTTGGTTTTTCTTCAGTTCTTTCTTCCGGTGAAGTCATTTTCTGACTATTAACCAACTGATTTGTTCTCACATTAGTTGTCTGCTCTCTGCTGTTCAGCCTAACTTCAGTATTTCCAATGGTTTTCTGATGAATTGGTTCATTGGTCTTCGAGGCAGATTCAGAGTTATCTGCAAATAATCAAAATTTGGTCACTGCACGTGCATATAATTGGCAACTATGCAAACAACAATTTAACACTTGTAATAAACTGACTATCGTTCTCCAAAAGATTTGAAAAAAATTTGCAGATAGAACACCAACGGCAAAACTTTAATCAACCATGAATATTACACCTTTCTTTTTGTTTCACTAAATGCTACTCAGCAATGCTTTTGAAAAGAGTCAGGAAAAAGAAATTCATAAATAAATAAAACACTATAATAGTAATAATGAATTAAATAAGATTAGCAAAAGACAAAAGTTACCATGGTAAAATCTTCCACGCCAGGGAGCCTGTTGTGGAGGATGATGAATCTGCAACTTCTCAAATGGAGGAGGACCACCACCATCACTTTCCTGTGATGGCCTTATAGAAGAACGGGAGAACACTGAATACTTTTTATTCATCTCCCATTCTTCATGAAGTGATTGAACAACACCTCCTAATACAGTAACGACTTTTGAATTCAAACACAATATACCACTATGTATCGCAACTTTATTCTCCAAACGTACCTGCCAACCAGGTTCAGCAATATAAACAAATAAATAATTCAATAACATCACAGAGCACAACAAAGGCACAAGATTTGAATAGCAACCTAAGTGCTGTCCATAACCACAAATATAGGAACATATTCCAAGAATTAAGTCACAACACCCCGAGCATAAATGAACAAATTTTGATTCATCATGAATTTACAACTCCTGTGGAAAAAAAAAAGTTTATTGCAATATAAATAGTGTGATCAGAAGTGAGAATACCTTTGTACCAGGAACTACATCATTAGGGATAGATGGTATATGCAAGTACTCTATTGCAGTTATCTCGGAGTGGCCATCTGTAAGAGTTAATCTTAGTAATCGCTCGGTGCTTGAATTTCCAGAAATATCTTCTATGCAGCTTCTAGATATATCCCTCACAGAAGAAATCTGATTAAAAAAGATGAAACTGCCAAAATAAATTCAAAATAGACAAAGTGGAGAAAAATACAAATTCTACACCTCAGTAGAAATTTCTAAAGAAAACAAATAGCTTTTACAAGCTAAATTGATCAGAAATCTTGTTCTCAGAATTTAAATGGACAATTTGCATAAATAACCAAATTTAGAAAAGTGTTTTGAGATCTAGTCAAACTATTTTTTTTTTTTTAATTGCCAACAGGTTGACGATCACCTCACTCGTCGGATATGATGAGTTGACGAGACCAGATGATTTGGTTATCGAATTTCATATGAGTTAATGAATGATTCCAAAAGAGTCGTCAGGTCATCAAAAGCGCACTTCAGGTTGGTTTTAACTCATGAAAGGGTAATTTTATCTTTTAAATTAAACTTGATAAAACATTCAAAGAAAATATTGAACTTTAAATATCAAAACAGCATCCAACTAGGTTAGTTTCTCTAATTTCTGAATTTAAATCACAGATAATTCTGCATGCCAAAATAAACAACAAGAAGAAATAATTCTTCTTCTAACTTTCACATTTCTCAACAACTAAACAGAAGTTAAGAGAGGGAGAGAGAAAGGGATTGCCTGGAGGACTTTCGGGCCTTGAATATAAGAGGGCTTTCGGTTGGGTTCGGGCAAGGACTTGCCTCCGATGGATCGAAGGTCCATATTAACAAGCTCCGATTCAATCGAATCTGCAACCTTACACGTGTCCGATTCATCGACCAAAGCAGAGTGTATTACGATTGTGGCTCTAACTTGCTGAATATCGCCGAAACACCAACCTCTGGTTCTTAGGGTTTCGATGACGGCCTCTGTCGAAGAGCTCCAGCTCTCCTCCATTTTTCAGGACCTTTTAGCGCCTGTTTTTGTGTGTGCGTGTTTTGATTTTGGGAGAATTTTATAGTTTTGGGAAGTGGTTGGGCCTTATGAGGCCCAAATTCCAGACCACTCAGTTGTGTAGTTAGAAGAGTTTAGGCGCCTTGAGCCGTATTATCTATATAATTTGATACCAAAATTGTTGGAGCCGATATTTTATATGGTTCACAGTTGAATCAAAACTTGATAGTTTTATAAACATTATTTTATATATTTATTTTAAAAATTAAAATTATGATTATGATGAGAAGAATGATAGATATGACAAAGTTTTTTTTTTTTTTTTTTTTAATGATGTCTCGAAAATGGGTTCAACTTNAATGATAGATATGACAAAGTTTTTTTTTTTTTTTTTTAATGATGTCTCGAAAATGGGTTCAACTTCAACCATATTGTAACTAAAACTATTCATAAATTTTAAAATTAGAATCATCTTATCTTGCGTCCTAAATGCAAGTGATTAAAACATAATATATAAAATTTAGAATATAAACCTTATCTGTAGATAACAATTTGTGAGTTCCTTGAAAAAGATCAAAGCACAATCTCAATTCAGCTTAATACTCGTTGCAAATTTAACAACACTTAAGCAACCTCTTTGAAGCAAATATAGAGACACGAAGAAAGCAACCTCTTTGAAGAAAATATAGAGACACGAAGAAAGCGACTATGAAAGGCGAAGTTAAGTGCAACGTTCATGAAGGTAGAGCGCAGCTTGTCACCGAAGTGTGGTGTCACCAAACTTGACGCTCATTAAGCCACAACAAAGTTGGTTTATACGTCATTACTACAAGTCCTCTACACGATTTCCAATACGAGGGCTCGCCAAGTTGAGACAACTTCATTCAAACGGCCACATTTCAATGCCGCGATCTATGAATAAGGCAATGTTGGTTAGCCATCTATCAACCCTACGATGTTTCAAAATTAGGGTAAATGATTCTCCTATGAATTATTTAGAAGGTTACGTGGATCAAGATTTAAGATATGTGATAAATTACTTATGAATATTCATTTTTGACACTAAGAAATAGAGATTCTCTCAAATCCTTAGATAAATTTCTATAACATTTTTAGGGTTTATCAACTTTCTCCTTATTTTAACATCTTCCTTCGTTACTATCGTTTTCTTTCTATTAATATTCATATTTTACATATATTTCATACACTTATTTCACCGGAAACGTTAACCCAAAAGTTAACTTAGTGTCAAAGGATTTAAAGTCAGTTAAAGATACAACATCCCTTAACCATCCATTGTTTCGTGTGGTTGTTGGAGTTGAGAGAACTACTCTTGAAGCACAGAGGAGTTTGTCACCTTGAGCTGGCACAATGTTAGGAGCAGTCTTCTAGTTTTAGAGACAGTCCAAATCTTATCTATTGTTGATCTCAACAAGGTTACCTTTGATTCTTAGTTCAAACAATTCATTTTCATACGTCAATGCTGGGCAAAATTATGACAATTAATTCAGAGTTTTGTTTTTTCCTATTTTTTTGAACGGATATTTGCTGTTCAATAAGTGTAATGTTTTAGTACTCTAGCAATTAGTCGCCGCATAAGTTAACCTACCAGATGTACAAAGCTCGCATTTGTTAGCTGCAACTGCAAGTCCTATCCCCATCTCCATGGCTTTCAAATTTGGAATAATATTTGTATGTATATGAAATTTGATTCAAAATAAAAGCAAGTAGAAATGCTTTATTAACTTAGTACACATGGGTACTTTTTAATTATATTGATTTCTGATTATTAAAACCAGCAGTTTAGACAGACAAGAATATTAATTGCAATAAATTGTTAGGGAACTTGAGGGTAGCATGCAATGGCGAGGTGGGCTCTCCATATTAGTGTCACAATTAATGTCCTCACCTACATCCAACTGCTTCTCAAATCACAATCTATTATTATCTTCCACATATCTGCATACACCGCCGTTGGGTGTTTCCCATCATTTTATAGTTACAACAAAAGCATCTTGCTAGCATTACTTCTCTACAATAAACGATTTGTATCCGTATTGCAGAAAAATCAAAACTATTGATGTATCCTGTTCCCATCAGACACAAACACAACAGGTGCGTTAATGAGTATTAATGCAAAGCAGTCTAGCTTGAATATAAGACAATTTCTTGTTTCGTGAGATATGGGCCTCAATTCAAACAATGCTTTAAAGGCAGCTAAACATTTTTCTCGTCTAAGTTGAAAGCTGCTCTAAAGCGTCAGTTCTATTATCAATTATGAACCACAACACTTTGGATTAATTTTCACACATTTCTTTAGTCAAGCCACTGACAACCTACCCCTTGTTTTTTTTCTGGGTTCATTTACAGGACAAATAGAACATTCGGAAACCCGACCCGTACCTGTCAATTCATAAGATGCCCGTCTAAGAAAGACTTTCGGAAAGCATTTGTCGCATCAAAGATGCCACACAGAGCATTATATTTGACAAAGCCAATGTTTTAGCTTTCTGATAACGTTGATAGAATCAAGTCAAGACATAGGTAGAGAAAAAGCTAAATTGATTGTCCGACGAGTTATTAAAAGCCCAAAATCTAGTTGAACATGATAGTACCATTTAATCAAATAGTAAGTGCTAAAATTAAATGTTGGGTTATCAACTTGAGAGTGATGTGAGCGGTTTGTGCACTGCCAACACGTATGAGTTTTGAAACAAAGTGGCTATTCGTTTCTTCGACATGGAAAATGATTTTCTCTCAATGAGATGTTAGTCTTTACTCTTTACCAATTTATTTTCCATTTTCAATGGTCAGACGTGAATTCTTTTTCTTTTTAATCTTTAAAGTTTATTTATTTATCTAGTTTACTCACAATTATCATTTTAATTGGTGATTAAATAATCAAAATAATTTTTAGTAGAAGCTTTAGTTACGAAATAGGTCATATAAATAAACTATTAGCTTGCACTGTCATCTTATAGTATTTACATGCAAAATCTGAAAGTAGGGCATTGTTTTATATAAAAGTTATAATTATATAAAATATAGTAATCGTGTAAAATAATTAAATTTAAGGGATTGAATTAAAAAATAATCAAAAGTTTAAAAATTTTAATTAATCTAGCCAACAATTAGTTCTTGAGCTTCTAGATATTGACATGTTGACCCGTTAGCTCGTAACGGATGAACAGTCTATTGCCTTTACCTAATCCGTTGGCCAGTAATAGATTAATAATTATCGACCCACAGACCAACAGTTTAATTAAATAATTAAAATATTTAAATTTTTGGTTATTTTTCAATTTATCCCCTTGAGTTTGGCCATTCTCTTAAATTTCATTGTAAATAATTATAAAAAATTTATATATAATTTTTAATATGTAATTTAATAACTTCTATGTAAAATAATGGAGAAATTACATTAACCCTCTAATTAAATTTTGAGAAACCACTTAATTACAGATTTTTATTAAACTAATATTTATTCACCAAAAACTACTAATTATCCCTCAGATTTTTTGGGGGTAAGTGTTAATTTTTAGAGTATAAGTGTTAGTTTAATAAAAATTTAGAATTAAGTATTTTTTAAAATTTAACTACAGGATAAGAGTAAATATCGTAAAATAATTAGGTACATCGTCACCAAAAACCCCCGCACCATTTGATAAGAAAATTAGTTTAGTATCTTTCAAAGTTTGAAGCGCCTAGAAGTGTACAAAGCAAAGACTAGAAACACACAAATTTGTTTTATATTGAAGCTGTTACACAGCTCTGTCATTCTTCGGCCTTGTCCATAGGTGACTGACACGCAAAACATAACCAGGATGACATCTTCCAAGTTAGTTTAGTTACTGGAAAAAGGAAACAAGACAACACCTATTTGCTTTTTCTTTTCATTTATGTTTAGCTTTTAATCCTTGACGGATAATCTATCGTAACCCATTTGTCCTCGGATTTACCTTCACACAATAAAAAATAAAATAAAATATAAAAAATGGCTTCTCATTTCTTATTAAGTTTCTGATAGTAAAATTCAAACCAACCCAAGCACTAAAAATCAAAGTCATCAATAGTTGGAAAATATTGGTATGTCAAGTCCTGAGAAAGTGACATTAAAGCTTTAAAACCACACATTACGAGCCGTTTTGAGCTTATGATAAGCGCTAAAGTGAAACTCCACAACACAACAACCAGCAAGACAATTCCCATTTCCCACCCCAACCGTTTCAATTGAATATCGTTGCACATTCTGCCCCCACTCGCATCCGTGCCAACCCTACGCGACGCGCTCACTCTTAATAAATAACCTAGAAAGAATTATGAAAAACGATCTAAATTAAATATTGTTTTAAAAAACATTACGCACAAATGGTAAATAGATCTTTTCCATCTCTTTGAGTGCTAAAAATCAACCATCCAAGAAAAGAAAAAAGCATTCAAAATCCAATGTGAGAGAGATTAAAAGAAGAAACTGTTGTTATGATATTTAATTTTTTTTTTTAAATAGTTAATAATTTTTCTTTGACTATTTTTTTAATAACCCTGATAACCTATACATTCACGTAACGTGTCGGCCGATGAATGGCGGGCTGGGCGATTTGATTACTCGAGCGAGTTGGTTCTATAATAGTACGGCGCGAAATGCGTCTTTCCCTCTGCCATTAATGAGGCTTCTCTGCGCTGCATGTAGTGTGGTGTAACACACTTTTACGTCCAAATATGCCAATAAAGACACAGGTTTGAACAACAAACAAATACTTTTGTTTGAGATGAAAAGAAAGAGCGATAAACAACCGAAGACTTATGATGGAGAGAGAGAGAAAAGCAGAAAAGAAAAGCAGAATAAATGCAGAGCCAGAACTCAACAACCACTCTTTTATAACGGAAGGAAAGAGGAAGCAGCAGCAGCACAAGTACATTCACATGTAGAAACAAATGCAAATCTCAAATACAAACCCTACATTGTAACTTTTTCTTCATTTTTTTCTCTCTCTTTTCCTCCTTTTCCTGCTAGGTCCGATGTGGAACTCGGCGGAGAACGTGTTTGCGAGATCGGCGTCGTTTCGGGAGGTAGGAGAGGACGAGGAGGCGCTTAGGTGGGCCGCGCTTCAGCGCCTGCCGACCTACGACCGAGTCCGACGTGGCATTTTCAAGAACGTTGTCGGTGACTCCAAGGAGGTTGATGTGAGTGAGCTTGAAGCTCAGGAGCAGAGGCTTCTGTTGGAGCGATTGGTCAACTCCGTTGAAGATGATCCCGAGCGCTTCTTTGATCGCATGAGAAAGAGATTTGATGCGTACTGATTGTTTCTTTTGGCTGAGTTATTTGAATTACGTTTTCTTATTTGGCCATTAATGAGAGAACCGTATCGAGTCAACCTTTAGTCAAAATGGCTTATTTATGAAGCTTGGGCTTTTCAATTTGCATTTTGTTTTGTGTTTTACATTTTTAAGTTGTAAACTAGTATAGCACAGGCCAAGTTGAATTTTGAATGTGTCAGCAATTAGCAACTCATCATAACGATCTGAGGATAGTTTAAATTGATAAGTCGAGATAGGGAATTTTTTATGCTTAATTATCTAATTTTTCGTAATAATGTTTTGTTTGATTGACTAGAATTAACTGGAAGAAATATCAGGATTTTGAGTAATTTCGTGTTCTGTTGAATATTTGGAAGTTCTCTCGTTTTAAATTTGTTCTACATGTGCGCCTTTACAGAGTAGATTTGGAATTTCCAAAGATTGAGGTTCGATTTCAGAGTTTGGCGGTGGAATCTTTTGTCCACCTCGGAAGTAGAGCACTTCCCACCATTCCCAATTTTATATTCAACATGACTGAGGTAAAATACTCACAGCTAACACTCATTTGTTGTTGCTATAGACTAATTTGATTTTAATTCACTTGGGTGAATGTTGATCAGACTCTTTTGAGGCAGTTGGGGATGTACCGGGCAAAGAGAAGCAAGTTGACAATTTTAGATAAAGTTAGCGGGATTATTAGACCTTCAAGGTATATCTTGAATTTCAGATATATCTTGGTTCGTGATATTTTTGCCAGGGTTGTGTGCGTTTGATAAGGTACATGTGCTACTTTGTAGATTGACACTATTACTGGGTCCTCCAAGCTCCGGAAAGACAACTTTATTAATGGCTCTTGCTGGACGCCTTGGAACTGATTTAGAGGTACTAAAATTTTACATATAGTGGAAGATGCTGAACATGTATCTAATAACCTGATTCCTGGTTGTCATGCCATTTGGTACTGCATCGGATCCTAGAATTAAACTCTGTACGGATGACATAGTGGGTTCAGAAAAGGTCTAAAAAATAAGATGAACTCGTATACCTTTATAAATTTCCTATAATATACTCATCTTGTCCGTTATAGACAATGGGAATAATGAGAGCATGGTGGCTTATAAAATGGTTATTGAGCTAATGCCTTATGGTAGATTTAGTTCATGCTCTTTCTAAACAGTTGCAGGCCTTGCAGCTATTAAGGTTCTTAATGGTAGTTTGTTTTTTGGATGTTTAGACTTATGAACTCTGGATTGTTGAATTGTTCATACATGACGATATTTCGTTGATTGTGCATTGCTCATAGTTCTATACTTTGATTGGCTTAAAGATGTCAGGGAAAATTACATACAACGGACATGGTCTGAACGAGTTTGTAGCTCCAAGGACGTCTGCTTATGTCAGTCAACAGGATTGGCATGTGGCAGAGATGACTGTAAGGGAAACTCTTGAGTTTGCTGGACGGTGTCAAGGTGTTGGATTCAAATATGGTAAGCTTTAGATAATCATTTGTGTCATCATAAACTAGGCTCTCCTAGTTGCTGACTTATGAATTCTTGCAAAAGATATGATTACGGAACTTGCAAGAAGAGAAAAGATTGCTGGGATAAAACCTGATGAAGATCTTGATATATTCATGAAGGCAAGTAAAATTCCTTTCCAAACAAATAGATGGATGTTGCCAAGAGTTTCTCACTGTTGCAGTTTTCTCTTTTAGTCATTAGCTTTGGGGGGCCAGGAGACGAGCCTTGTAGTGGAATACATCATGAAGGTATGCTCTAGATGCTGAGTACTCTTGATTACAGTATAACGAGTTCTTATTATTGCCTTTAAACATTCGTCACCTTACACTTAACTAACTAATCACCCTTCAAAGGATGATTGAACTAGCTGTTTAATTTCATGATTTCCAACTATGATATTAGGTATAAAGGTAGATAATAGATAATTCTATTTGTGTAGTTTAATCTGTAAAGAAGCATTATGAAAGTTTTAAAATTGATTGGTCTTTGATATAGAGTCTCAATTTTCTTATTAACATAGCTTAATTGATTGGTTTAAATTCAGTCAAGCTTTAGAAAAGTGAAGTCCATTCGTAAGGAAAAAACATTTTGTAATAGAAACCTTCTTCGTTGTGATTTGATGCCTCTAGTTTTACCTATAGCATGCTTCAGTTAAAACTTCCTCTATCTCTAAGTTTTTGACCGAGTTGGATTGTAAAAAGCTGTCATGGATGTTTTGGAAAAAAGTGGTTTCTCAGGATCTGTTTGTGTGCAAGGTAAAAATACCCATCCAAAGCTTAATAACAATAGGGACTTGTCTGAGCATGACGATAACAAGGACATCCCTGGATGTTTCACTTTATGTTTGCTACTCTTTCCTGGATCACTTCCTCTCCCGTCCTACCATTCCTACCAGATGTAAATTAAATTTTCCCCAAAATTTAAGTTTAAAAGAGAAAAGAAACCTTTTTCTTCTATTTTGGTTTTGCTTGTTTTGGTGCTCATGCATCCTTGAAATTTGACATGAAATAAAATGGCAAGACTTCCTTTTTAACTTTTTATTATCATGTGATTTATGAATGTTTCATCTTAAGTCAATGATGACTCTATTTGCCCGAATTTTAAGAAATAGCAAGAAAATAATTTGATTTCCTTGTCAAAGATTTGGGGCAGCAAGTATTTTTTTCATTGGGATCTACAATGATATCGGTACTGAGTAAGAGGGAAGTGAGAGATTTCATTTTGCAAATTGAATGTTGATGACACAAACTATGAACAAGGGTTTTATAAGTGGATTACTAAGGATTGGTTCATCAAACAGGTTGGTTAGCGTTCCGTTAGCCATCAAATTCAATTTAAATTGAAAAATATTCCTTAAAGAGTAGGTTGAATATTTAGAAAATGTAACATTTATGTGGTTGCTGACTTAATTTGTAGCAATCCTGAACAACTAATACATATCTGACAAAGATTTTAGGGTTGGACATATGTGCTGACACATTGGTTGGAGACGAGATGCTTAAAGGGATCTCTGGAGGTCAGAAGAAGAGGCTGACGACAGGTTGAAGTGATAGAATTTGCTGTTTCCTATATGCTAGAATGCTTTATGCTTTTATTCATGCTAATTGAACGCGTGATTTCAGGCGAATTATTAGTTGGTCCAGCTAGGGTGCTGTTTATGGATGAAATATCAAATGGTCTTGACAGTTCAACTACTCATCAAATCATCAGATATCTTAAGCATTCTACTCGTGTGCTTGATGGGACCACTGTTATTTCCCTACTTCAACCTTCTCCTGAGACTTATGAGTTGTTTGATGATGTCATACTTCTGTGTGAGGGCCAAATTGTGTATCAGGGACCACGTGATTCTGTTCTTGATTTCTTTCAATCTATGGCGTTTAGTTGTCCCAAAAGAAAGAATGTGGCAGATTTCTTGCAAGAAGTAAGTATAGAAGAGTTTGAGATGTGAATTTATGATTTTTTTATGTGGCAATTTTGCTAAAATATTTTGAAAACAGGTTACATCGAAGAAGGACCAAGAGCAGTACTGGTCCAACTCTTTCCAACCTTACCGATATATCCCTCCAGGAAAGTTCACTGAAGCTTTCCTTTCGTATCACATTGGAAAGAATTTGTCTGAGGAACTTGCTGTTCCTTTTGATAGACGCTATAACCATCCAGCAGCCTTATCAACTTCTCAATATGGTGAGAAGAAGAGTGAACTTCTCAAAACAAGCTTTAACTGGCAGTTGCTACTGATGAAGCGGAATTCATTTATCTATGTTTTTAAATTTATTCAGGTAATGTTGCCAAATTTTATCTACTAATATTTTGATTGCTTTGGTACTGGCTTTTGTGAAACTAAAGCTGGTTAACAATTGCTTTACATTGGTCCATGAGACCGTTTTATTAATTATTTATGTGAGATCATCTCTTAAGTGAAAGTGCTTCGTAGAAATCTACTGCTGATTCATGAGTATTATTTATTGTTCTCCAGCTACTTTTTGTTGCCTTGATAACAATGACTGTTTTTGTCCGGACAACGATGCACCATAGTACAGTTGATGATGGAGGCTTGTATCTTGGGGCACTTTACTTTTCCATGGTCATTATTCTTTTTAATGGCTTCACTGAGGTTTCAATGTTGGTGGCCAAGCTCCCTGTGCTTTACAAGCATAGGGACTTGCACTTCTATCCAAGTTGGGTTTATACACTTCCTTCTTGGGCCTTGAGTATTCCAATTTCGTTCATAGAATCTGGTTTCTGGGTGGCTGTTACGTACTATGTGATTGGATATGATCCTAATGTTACAAGGTAAAAATCATGCTTTCACCAATTTTAGCATGATTTATGATGGTTGAATTGGAATGGCTTTGTAATTTTTATCCTTTAATTTGCAGATTTTTTCGGCAGTTCTTGTTATTTTTCTCTCTGCACCAGATGTCTATAGGTCTTTTCCGTGTTATAGGATCTCTGGGCAGAAATATGATAGTTGCCAATACTTTTGGATCTTTTGCTATGTTGGTGGTAATGGCGCTTGGAGGATTCATCATTTCAAGAGGTAAATTGACCATTTTGCAAATGTCTACATGGTTATTGGTTGATGATAATGTTTGTTCCTTGAATCATTGGAGCAGATCGTATACCGAGCTGGTGGATATGGGGTTACTGGGTTTCTCCTTTGATGTACGCCCAAAATGCAGCTTCTGTCAATGAATTTCTGGGACATTCTTGGAATAAGGTAACATCATTTATTCACTACAAAATTTTTACTAAGCACATTTATGCATCATCTTTGGCAGCTTTTGTATAGCTGAGAAATTATTTCGTTCAGTTATCATGGACCATCGTATGGTTTATGTTGATATGTGAATGAGTTGAAATGAACAGCCTGACCTCTGCTAGCATATATACGCATCTATTGTTTTTAATGAGTTTGGTCACTTCATAAATTTCACACATCACACTCAAACCCCCGCACTGGTCACTGTTGTTAGTGCATACACAAACACCTCGATGTAGGCAATCTCCTAATTGAACACCATCTAGCTGCCACAATATTTTATAGCTATTGGTATTGCTATTGTGGTTGCCACCGTATGAATAAAATTAACATAAAATTTAAATAATTCTATATATATATATATATCAAACTTTATAAACTAATTTAATTTCGAATAAATTAATATGACATAATTTTGTTAAATAAGTGATTATATTTGATTATGATTTCACTTATTTGTATAAGTTATTAAAGTTAATTTAAACATCATATCAGGTTCTATAAATTGTTTGAATATGATTTTCAATAAAATAAATGAAAATGATTTGAAAAAATCAATTCCAATCCGACGTAGCCAAGGAATAGACCTTATCCTCAAAATCATTGATCTAGTACAAGGTAGGATTTTAATAAAATAAAATTCTATTACAGGTTTTGCAACAATTATATAATGTATGATCCATTACATTTTGTGAAGTAAATAATGTGATAAAGATAAAATTCAATATACTTAATTGAAAATTTTCAAACCCAAGTAAAACAAAGAAATTTGAATACCATCTGAAACCAAATTAGACCCCAAATCACCATTACCCAAGCCTAAAGAAAACCCGAGTGAAACAAAAGAAATCCCAGAGCTATAGGACATGTTTGGATTCTCAATCCTTCGAAATTGATTGAACGAACTGTGCATACTTTAGGGGATTATTTGGATTGGGGATGCGACTTTGGAACTTGTAAGGGCTGGCGAGAATAGCTTCATAGATAGAAAACTGGGAAGAATGAGAAATTGCTATCCGTTTAGGTTTCCAGAAAAAGATAAACAGATGCTATCATACATCACGTTGATTGTGTCCGGTTGCAAAGAAAAATGGGAAGAAGCAGAGGAAACGTCTTTTGTCGACCTTACAGGTTTAATCTCAGTCTTCTGCTTTTGTGTATAGATTGGGGCTTTGGAGTTTTTGTTTGATAATGACTTTGTATTGTGTTTTGTTCTTTTCGTATAAAATTTGGGTACACATTATTAATATTGTAAGAATATAAGTAAATGATCGTAAAAGAGGAATTAAAAGATAATTATTTTTAATGTTTATTCAATAATTTAATTTTTTTTTTGGATTATAATGAATAAATAGATATAAATTTATGTTAAGATATAACATGATTTAATATATATATTTTAATTTTTTTTACTGTATAATAGTTTTTAATTCTTGAGTGTTTGAATCTTCTAAATAGCAGTTAATAATTCTCTATCCAAGGATTTATTACATGACGAACATTTGCAAACTTAATGAATTTGAATATAAACATTTTGCATAATGATTCAGAGTATTGATCTTTTATTTTTTACAATTCTTTACGTAAAGATTTACTAATCTGGATTTTCTACTGGAGAGGAAACACTCATCAAATAGTGTCACTTTTATTTCACCTTTTTTTTGTTTAATTATTATTACTTTGAATAAAGAATACCAAAATAAATAAATTAGAATTATTAATATAAATCTTAATAGTAAAAATGATTAATGATAATTTGATTTTGGTTGGTAAAACTTCTTGGGAAGCAATTTCTGTATCAAACAGGTTTCTACTATTTTACTCTTTCAATTATTTTGTAAGAGACATTTTTATTGTTTTTGTTTTATAACATGTTATTAGAGAATATTACTAAACCTATTGTCATATCTAAAAATATCAAATCCAAATTTTTTTCTTTATTTTTCGAATTCTTTTTCTAGAAACAAAAGTTCTAATAACATTGCTATATATGCAATTAAGAAAGCATTGTATCTTTATTATTCTTTGGTATGGGATGAATCCCATCATCCTGTTCTGACACTAATCTAACAATATATGTACCATTCAAACCAAAAGATAGGATAGACAACAAGATTCAAACTTATAACTAGAAATCTTTTTTATGTGAGCGTTTTGAGGTGCATTCATTTACCATAATGCTATGGCCCTTAGGGGCTCATTGTACCATTTTATTTGGCCCAAATTAATTCTTGTCGTGTAAGGCTTATGCCTGACTCCTGTACAGCTGGAAAATGTCTCTCTTGTATCTGAACTTACTTATATGAAGACAGTAGTTTATGTTTACACATAATCACTACTGCAGTATTTTGTCAATTTTAACTTAAAACTCTTTTCATTAGTTATTTTATGTCGAAACTTATTCTTCTAAGATTTTTATATGTAGATGGCTGGGAACACTACATTTTCATTGGGAGAGGTATTACTGAGAGAACGCAGTTTGTTTCCAGAAAGCTATTGGTATTGGATTGGTGTTTGTGCTCTGCTTGGATATGCAGTGTTATTCAATACTCTCTTCACATTCTTTCTAAGCTACCTGAACCGTAAGTCATCTCATTTTGTGAAAAGTTTGTCGAGGAAACTTCCTTTTTGCTTCTCCTTAATTGGATAATTTAAGTTCCAGTATAGTCTCATTAAGTTTATGCTTTGATTGTTATTACAGCTTTGGGAAAGCAACAGGCTATTGTCTCAAAGGACGAGCTACAAGAGAGAGAGAAAAGAAGGAAAGGTGAAACTGTCATTGTTGAACTGAGAGAGTACTTGCAGCATTCGGGCTCCCTAAGTGGTTTGAAAAATGCATCTTATGCTGGCTTTTCCTTTTCGTCTTTATATGTACAAATTTGCATCTTGGTGTCTAATCCTTCATTCACCTGAACTTCTGTATAGGAAAATATTTCAAGCAGAAAGGCATGGTTCTTCCATTTCAACCACTTTCTTTGTCCTTTAGCAACATCAATTACTTTGTGGATGTCCCTTTGGTGTGTATACAGTCATTACCATTTGCCGCTTACTGTGGGAAATGTTTTTACTATTTAATTTTTCTCATTTAAGTATCCTTCAGGAACTAAAGCAGGAAGGGTTATTAGAAGATAGATTGCAGTTGTTAGTTAATATTACTGGAGCATTCAGACCTGGTGTGCTTACAGCATTGGTAGGAGTCAGTGGTGCAGGAAAAACAACCCTCATGGATGTTTTAGCAGGTCGAAAAACTGGTGGAATAATAGAAGGGAGCATAAATATATCAGGTTATCCTAAAAGGCAAGAAACTTTTGCTAGAATTTCAGGTTACTGTGAGCAGAATGACATTCATTCACCTGGCTTGACTGTTCTGGAATCACTTCTGTTCTCTGCTTGGCTGCGGTTACCATCAGATGTCGACTTGGAAACACAAAGGGTAATGATTAATTATCTTTTGCTTTTCATGTGTGTTTGACTTGCAATAACTTATTGATAAAGTTTTTCAGGCATTTGTTGAGGAGGTGATGGAACTTGTGGAGCTCACAACATTAAGTGGGGCATTAGTTGGTTTACCAGGAGTTGATGGTTTGTCGACTGAGCAACGTAAAAGATTGACAATTGCTGTTGAACTGGTTGCCAATCCTTCTATAGTGTTCATGGACGAGCCCACGTCAGGGCTGGATGCAAGGGCTGCAGCAATAGTGATGAGAACTGTCAGGAACATTGTAAATACTGGACGAACAATTGTGTGCACAATCCATCAGCCCAGCATAGACATTTTTGAATCCTTTGATGAGGTTTGTTGTCTTAAATTAGAGATCTTCTGTATAGGTCATGTCAAAAATCAGACATGCCAACCCTTGGGCAATACTGCTTTACTGTCACGTCCCTGTTGCTGTAATAAATGGCATAAAACTTCCCTGATTCTGGATTATATATTAAATTTTGCAATACAGTTACACGGATGGAAGTTTAGGGATAGCTTAATTTTATCATTATATGTATTCTTTTAAAATGTTTTGATCTCATTAAGTGTCTCCTGATTGCACCATCTTGTCTGTCTCTTCAGCTCTTATTTATGAAGCGTGGAGGAGAGATCATATATGCTGGTCCACTTGGTCCCAAGTCTTGTGAGCTCATCAAGTATTTTGAGGTTGGATCGTGCATTTTTAAATCTCCTTGAATATTTCATCATTAGCTATTCTATTGTTAAAATCCAGTATGAACTGTTTGACTTACATCTTATTGATCTATATATCTGATCTGTAGGCGGTTGAAGGAGTGCCAAAAATAAAGCCCGGTTATAATCCTGCTGCATGGATGCTTGAGGTTACTTCACAAATTGAAGAAAACCGCCTAGGTGTTGATTTTGCGGAAATTTACAGAAGATCGCGCCTGTTTCAGTATGTGCATATGTTCTCTGGAAATGCTGGCTGTTGATTTTGCCATATTTCTAACTTTCTCAGTTTTTCCTTTTTCTTTATCTAACTGGTTGTCTTGCTTTATTTCAGACGAAACAGTGAGTTGGTTGAGGCTCTAAGCAAGCCAATTGCAAATTCAAAGGAATTGAACTTTCCAACCAAGTATTCTCAGTCTTTTTCTGATCAGTTTCTAGCTTGTCTTTGGAAGCAAAATCTCTCTTATTGGAGGAACCCACAATACACAGCAGTTCGCTTCTTCTACACTGTCATCATCTCATTAATGCTTGGATCAATATGTTGGAAATATGGCTCAAAAAGGTTTCTTCTTGAACTTCTCTTTTTAAGTATCTTCTGCTATCTGGGTATTTATAGCATACATCTTCTTTAGGTGCTTTCATTCTTGGGAATTTTGGGGACTTAGTAGTACCACATAGTTTGCCCATGCAGTGCTCTGAGACTTGAAAGGTCAAAAGCTAGTAGTATTGTCTAGCTAGTTGATTTACCATTATTATCTATGTAATTTGATTCCCTTGTTGGCAAATAGCTATTATCAACCTCAGGAAGATTTGATGCTTAGATTGTATATCTTCTGTCATATGCATCTCTTTTCTGACTTGAACTCTCTCTGGTTGATACCATAATCCCTAGACATGTATTTCTACCTTATATTCTCTGTCTCATTTGAATTGTTATACAGAGAAAATCAACAAGATCTGTTTAATGCCATGGGATCTATGTATGTAGCAGTCCTGTTCATTGGTATTACGAATGCCTCTGCTGTTCAACCTGTTGTTTCTGTTGAAAGATTTGTTTCATATAGAGAGAGAGCTGCCGGGATGTATTCAGCTCTACCTTTTGCGTTTGCTCAGGTCTTCCTTCTGGGCTCTGTTTCCTTCTCCTCACTTCTATATGTGCATTATCTTCTTTATTTACTGAAACTTCGGCCATTATTTTTCATTTTATGTGCAGGTTGTTATCGAGTTCCCTTATGTGCTTGCACAAACAGTTATTTACTCCTCCGTTTTCTATTCCATGGCCTCGTTTGAGTGGACTGCTTTGAAGTTTATTTGGTACATATTTTTTATGTATTTTACCATGCTATACTTCACCTTTTATGGGATGATGACAACTGCCATCACACCAAATCATAATGTGGCTGCAATAATTGCTGCTCCATTTTATATGCTTTGGAACCTTTTCAGTGGCTTTATGATTTCTCACAAGGTAATGCAGTTTACCATTTTCTTCTCTATAGTATCATAGTTTCTTGATGTCACATGCATTCTACATAAATTGATCAAAGGGAGAACTGCATGTATCTCTCAATTGTTTTATGAAATCACATGACAGCATTTGTTGCAAGTCTCAATGGTCTTTGCTTATATCGAGTGCAGTATGGACCAGGGATTTACATGTTTTTTTTAACATTTCTAATTTGATCTTAGTTGACAAATCAGCCAATCGAGCTATAAAACGTATAAACGTGTGTCTTGGTCAATCACCGGTTCCCTAAAATCTCATAAGCATTTTCAGTTATGCTTTGTAAGCTGCAAACTTAATATATACTAACACTTCGATAAATTCTGGAAAACACTCCCCATTACAAAAGTTGCATTCTTGGAATCTATTTCTCATGAATTTTCTCTTGTATCCACCTATAAATAATGTGTTCCACTTTGTCAGAGAATACCCGTTTACTGGAGATGGTATTACTGGGCAAACCCTGTGGCATGGAGTCTGTATGGCCTCCTGACTTCCCAATTTGGTGATGATGATGAACATGTGAAGCTTTCAGATGGAATTAACTCAGTGCCAATAAAGCAGTTACTGAATGACTTGTTTGGATTTAGGCACGATTTCTTGGTCATAGCCGGTGTTATGGTGGTTTCTTTCGCCGCATTTTTTGCAGTAATATTTGCTTTTGCAATAAAAGCCTTCAAGTTCCAAAAGAGATAACAAGTTGGATTTGTGTGAGAGCATCTACTTGACTTCTTCAGCTACAAGCTTGCATGGCAAATTGGAAAGCGTATGAATTTCACCCCCTCCCAGAAAAGAAAAAAGAGGCTTGATATATGTATATAGCAACATAGTATCTATGAATGAAGATAAATTTTTAAGACTAATGTTTGATCGAAGTGTAAACCAATAATGGTTATTTAATTCGGCAGTGTAATTTTACTAGTTCAATGACGTTGTAAAAATCACATTATTGGCTTACGAGAATTTTTTGAACTCATGATTGAAGGATTTCGAGCAAAGATGTTCTCAGGCAAATTCACCTCCCCCATCTCCACGTTATTTTAAGAGATAATATTATGCAATGTGTCTTTCTGATTAATGATTGCGCAAAATGGCATATATGGTTTTTACGGGAAGCTTGTATACATCACGAGCACCACAGTCTGAATGAAATGAAGTGATGGTCATTGGTCAATGGAACGCTGCATTTCAAGCCATGGTTGAAAATATAAGGCGTTCATTGTGTGTAGGGGCTGGTATATAATATATGTTTTTTGCAGCTAAACAATTTAGTGTCAAGGAAGAAAGTTCATTTAATAACATGCAAGATCGTAAATAGCATTCTCCGTCAACATACAGTAGTCAACCGGGCTAACAGTACAATTAGTAGAAGAGCCATGCACAAGTACAAAAATCAGTAGCATCTCAACAGTATTCTAAGCCTAACTCATTCAATACACGCGTCGATAGCGTAGGTGCATGTATCAATTCCATCAAAGTTTTGTCTTGTACTTGACTATCATTTTCCCCTTCCCATAGAAACAAAGAGCATTGGCAGAAGATTCCAAGAAGGCTAGAAATATTACAATTTGCGTACCCTAGGGGATGCAGCTCGAAAGATGCAATTTCTTTCGGTTTTGAAAAAATTAAAGAAGGGTGGAAAGAAAGAGACAAAATTAACATTCATTTCCTTCTTACAGTTGTTGCACGTATCTAAACCATAGTCCAGAGAGTATCTGAACAGACTCAAGATGGAGACAAGAGTCAAGAGCTCTCTCTCTAAGTTCAAACAAGAGACAACACTTGAGAACACCTCTCTGCTCTCTCTGCCCTCTGCCTGCTAAGCTACAAAGCACCTCATTTCAAAAACAAACTCACAACTCTTCATTAGCAACTATGAATTCAGTCTCCGAATCCTTCAGAAAGAACCCTATTCACCTCGAACATATCATCCCACTTGACTTCAAAACGGCCCTTAAGTTACCGGACTCCCATACATGGATCACATCCCCTGACCACGTCCCCATCAAGCCATTTACCGACGAGGCTGTGCCCGTCGTTGACCTATCCAACCCGCAGGTGATCACGCTCGTTGGACAAGCGTGCAAGAAATGGGGTATGTTTCAGGTCACCAACCATGGCATTCCCATCAAACTCCTTAACGAAATTGAGCTCCAAACCAAGCGATTATTCGCTCTACCGGCAAATCAAAAACTCCCAGTTGTCCGGTTACCGAAGGAATTCACCGGCTATGGCCTACCCCGCATCTCGACCTTCTTCCCCAAGCTCATGTGGTCTGAAGGTTTCACCATTATAGGGTCTCCACTTGACCATGCTCGTCAACTTTGGCCACATGACCACATCAATTTCTGGTACGTGCCTAAATATTGCATTTGCATGTCGACTACTGTCGTGATAGTAGTAAACTACGAGCTTAATCTTCGAGGAAAATTGTGATTTAATATAATATCAAAGTTATAATAACTCATTGATAAAATAATATAATATTGATTAAAAAATATTAAAATCTGTCTTAAGCAAATAACGGTTCCTATATTACTATTTGATCATATGTAACAACAATAAAAAATAAATTAATTCCAATAATGTTGTAAATTATAGAATTATGTATAATCATTGTTATGAATGGAGGTATTAGTATTAGGAGTG
>JANLJB010001756.1:0-18630 GCA_026212285.1 Bursera cuneata | reverse complement strand
TTTTTTTTTTCCATTGATTTGAGATTCCATTCAACTTCAAAACATTTTCATGCATAATTTAACTTTTAAGACATAAGCTGCCATTAAAATTAATAGGAGAAACAATAATTGATTGTTCAATAAATACTGCTTTGGATAAAGAAGTTTTCAATTTATTGTACTGACCTTAAAACATTTGGAATCTTTTCTAAAATTTTAGGAATCTTCTCATGCTAAGAGAAAGTAAAGGCACTAATAAAAATTCATAATTCGTTGAGTTACACATGATAAATTGGAACAAATTTATGGTTTAGAGAGATTTATTGACCACAAACCGGTCAATGACTTGCTTGTTAAATATTCCTTTTCCTAACATATATTTTTTACCACACCACAATTTGAAATAGGTTTTTTACCCTATAAACTGGATTGATAGTTTTTTTTTTTTTCCTTTCGTTCTTTTTTGTAACATTTTGTTTTCCCTCTCTACAGCCCACCAGACTCCACCCTTCCCCAAGCACAAAAACATTAAATTAATCTACCTAAACCTTCTGCTTGACTAAAAAATATCCAACCTAACTTTTTCCACCTAAAAAATTATGATTCACTTTTCTACAACAGCAAAACATAAAAGATCACTAATTGTGAAAGTAAAAGCAATGCAAGGAAGATGATCAACAATAACAATGATGATAAATGACACTGCAAAAAGTTCATAAAATCACAGGAAAAATGCATTACCTGTTGCTGAACTTCTCAAAAGCATCAGAGGCATAAAGCAGTGTTTCATTGGCTTTCTCTAGAACCATATAAAGCTCCTTCCCTCTTGTCACTCGAGCAATAACCCAGGCATTATTTTTTGCTCTTATGCACAATTCTAAATCTTTCTCACAATCTGCATTATCACATTTTGCTCTACTTTTCTCCAAATCTACCTCTTCTCTAACCTTGCTTAATGCAAGCAAAGATTCCTGCAATAAATAACACAAGAAATTAACTGACTTAAATGTAATACCATCTTAAAACAATTAGTTAGCAATTATTACAGAGCTTTCAGTATCGCATTTTAGATTGTCACTAAATACAATAAACTTCATTAGTAACATTGACCCTCGAGACAAAGCTTTAATTTAGCCGAGATAACTTCAAGTGGAAAGATAAAAAAGCACTAGAGATTACATTCACAAAGCCTGATTAAGATTAATGGTTCATTTCACTTGGTACTAGCTGAATTTTCACCACAGTAGCTAGTTCAGAAGACCATTCCTAAAATAAACATAATTCTCATACAATTGACTCTATTCTCTTAACTTATAACATGGAATAGCATCAGACCTCAATTTGCATATCACCCTGAAATAAAAGGTGAACAGGTACATCTGACTTGTGACCTAAGAAATTAGATGAATAAGACAAAGTCATCAACATGGTACTCGTGTTCTATTGTATACAGACAGGTAGATATGAGAATAAAATGACATATGATGAGGTACTGTAGAGATGTGACACTATTTTGCAGTCCAGATTGACGTATTACAATTGGGAAATAAAACACTGCCTTTTTTTTTTTCTTTTTCCAAGCTTTTATTTTTTAGGGAAAATTGACCACCTCCCCTGAGGTTTTGCAAAAATCAATATACCCCAAAGGTTTGGCAAAGTTGCAAAGATTTCCCCTAGAATCTAACTAATTTAATGGTTTTTCAAATGTCTTTACAAGATTATCACACCTTTATTCTCAATTAAAAAAATTTGATTGTATGGGCATTAGTCAAAATTCAACAAATTAATTAAGATTTCAGGGGAGGTTTTTGAAAGTCTGCCAAACCTTTGGGTCCATAATTTTTTGGGGAAACCTCAAGTGAGATCGTTGCAAATTACCTTAAAGAAAAAGAAAAAAGAACATTGCCTATTTAAAAAAGAAAAAAAATGTCCCGGAAGCCCAAAAAAAATCTCTTCAAGTATTATCTAATATAATACTTAGCAATATCCTACAAGCATGTGAAATTGTGCCAATGAGATGAGACCAAAGCAATGCTTATGCAGGAGAACAAAAAGTTTCTAATCAAGTCTGAGAGTTTGGTAAAAATTCTTCAAATAGAGCTTATAAAAGTATAACTTATATGGTAAAAGAGTATTAAAAATTTGAAGGTTGTTTGGATGTCAATTAAAAGAGCTCTTATAAATTAGTAGACTATTTGGTTATGCAACTCCATAAGTGCTTTCTAGTAATAATGCCAAAAAACTTTATTATGAAGAAAATGTCAGGCAGAATATCTAAAAAAATATGAAGGTTTAGAAACTTAAAAATGAAAAATAAATAAATAAATAAAGGATAAAAAAATAATTAATCAGAGAAGCCGAAATTTTCAGCTATGTAAAACAATATTTTTATCACCAAAATCTCTTTTTAAGTTGAACCAAATGACATACAAAAATAAAAAGAGTTCTTTTGCCTAATAGAAAATCTGTACCAAATAGACATGAAAAAAATATATATCGTACCACATTTAAGATTTCAACATCAACTGATCCACCTCCAAAATCACATATATTCCCCAATAATTCAAATCCAGGATAACAAATATAGCTAGATATGCATATAAGTTATCTAAAAGACAACCAAATAGCTCTATCAACTATCCTGCACCAAAAATATTGGTTCCCGACAAAATATCCTATGATTATTTACAGTTCATTACTTAGGTTGTCCTTCAAAATCTCTTACTGAAATTTAATGTACCTGCTTCATTGACAAGCGAGTACAACACAGCAAAGCAAATTCAAACCAACAAATACCAACACCCTACATGAGATTAAATCAATGTCAAACCAAATAATGATGCAAAAGAATTTAAATTTGAAGTTGCTGGAAAACGTAGATAATCATCCAGCCAGAGAACATGGCAAGGATAAAATCTTGTATGTTAAACCAGACAAATATTTTAAGAAGGCAAAGCTGCAGTAGTTCGCTTTACCTTGGTTAGGGTAGTAACCTTTCCTGGCGGGGAAGCCCTGGATATATTTCTGTCACCATCCACAAGTAAGTAACGGTACCCACTGACATGATACGCATTCTCACCACCCCATCCTTTGGATAATTTCTCCTCAACTTTTAATATCTTTAGTGACGCCTGAAAGATGTAAGAAGATGATGCAATTCAGGAACTAAAAATGTTTATTCATCAGAAAAAAAAAATTGCAAATTGTGATGGCAAAAAGAAGAATTCAATAAGAATCCACAAGAGACATGTTAAAAGCTGGCATACTGGAGATGGCTTGAACATGTATTATTATCCAAATAAATGAAAGTTATGGATGAATAAGACAGCACATGTGTTAGTACGCCTACATTCTTGCATAGGGAATAAGATGTTTTTATATGAGATCATATGAAAATTGGAGACATTAGAAGTGTACGCTTTCAACATTCTTATCACACGCATTGCCTTCCTAACTGATACTTCTATCATAACTACAGGTATTTCATATTTGAGAATCTTTCATTAAATTTAACATGTATCAGGCCTCCAACGGATACACTATCTATTCCCTTCTCCGCTTTCCAGTTTTCTCTTTCATTTTTTCAAGATGTTAATGATAATATCAAAATTTTTTCCATTCTCTTCATTTTTTATACTTCACACTTGGCTACATCTAGTAATTCCTAGCTGATATATACAAAATAAATACTGAATATAACAAACTAGCAATCACCAAACCTCAATTAATCCTTCCAACAATTATGTTTGCATAGAGCATGGAGGAAATTGAAAGTCCAAAGATAGTAAAGCAAAACAAGAGGATGCTAAGAGTTCATCAACTTTTTGCTTTCAAGAAACAAAATAGTTCCATTAGTGCAAACCCATCATAACGAATTTAGATGTTACTGACATATGAAAGAGAGGTTAAATCAATTTTATTCATTTAATTTTTTTTTACATGTAAATACAGTTAGATATCAATTACTGTAGGTCCAACGGAGATGAAACATGGTCATGACATTTTGGCATTGCTCCAACACAAAATTGCAAGGGAGAGTGAGCACCAAGGAGATATGAGAAACTTTTGGACTTAGGAATAATAACATATAAAAATGAAAAGAAAACATATCAAATTAAAAATATTTTATTAACTAAATTAAACAGATTTTAGTCATGTCGCATGACTTAGAGATTAATGACACAGAACTTAAGTTCCAAAACAGAATAATTCAAGGGTAATGACAAAAAATTAAAACAATAAGAAAAATAAATGCTTGCAAAAGAAGTCAAAAGTAGGAAACACAACAACCACTAAAGGAAGTAAGGAACTAACATTTTCAATAATTTGTTGCTTTACTGCAGTAACACCTTGCTCTCCGTTAAGAATGGAGGAAATAGGAATGAGAAGGATTAAGGTAAGGCTTCTATATTGATAGGGGCAGAGATACATTCCCTCCTCAGTCTGCTGCAGCCAAATTGTTGGGGTGGCACAAACCAAGCTACCAGCATCAACACCCCATATATCAGTAGAAAGAAAACCATCCTTCCCCTTGGACCACTTACCATGTTGCAATGCTCGTGCAACATGATTAGTATTGTCTCTGCCAGGTGAGGTACCACTTGAACAATAAACCTGTTCTGAAACAGAGCCAGCTTGGGTCAAAGTAGAGCCTGAAGCACCGTGAGAGGAGGCACTTCCTCTGCGTAAATAGGACCAAGAGCTTGCTCCATCAGATAAAGCATTTGGGGTTAACCTTAGAACAGCATAGGTAAATAAGTTTATGGCGTCATCCTGACAAAAAGATCGTAAAGAAGATTAGTGCCTGATGAAGGAAAACCCAGAATTTTGCCTGAAATTCAATTCTTAAGGATCTCATCAACTTTAAGGATGACAGACAATGGGCCCAAAAAATAAACTGAAATTTATGATTCAAATGGGCTTTAGAGATGTAATCATACAGGAGAAAGTGTTGTCGACACCATCAGGTCATGAAATAAAATTAAGGAGTAGCATGTCGTGTTTCCGGCACAAGATTCCAGTATCCTGACAAGTGACTGCAAATATGAAATGAAATAATCAGAATTATTAAAAACAACAAATTCCATGATGCTCTGCTTATATGCCACAAGCTCATATGTTTATGCAAAATAGATTTTTTTTTTTTTTTTTTACTTTTATTATAGGATAATGCAATAAACTTGAAGTCCTCATTTGGAAGATTGTAGTTAACAAGGGTAGAAAATTTGAACCTAAATCCTTGGAGAAAAAAAATAAAAAATAAAAAGACAGACAAAATATACATTTTTCTTAACTCATCTTGAAAAGAATTCAAAATTATTTATAAGATTATCCAAAAAGCACCCGTTTATTAGTTTATCAACACAAGCTCTAGTTACTTCTTCTAAATGAATGAAAGTCAAACAATCAGAGACATAAAATGCTCTATTACTATTACTCTCCTATATCTTAATTTAAGAAATACCAGACTTCAAACATTCAGGAAATAACAGAAAGAATTGAAAACTGTGTCTTTAGCCCTTTGATTATTACAGGGTATTCAATGCAATAACTAGTTCAAAATGAAAGAACAGAACCATCAGCAAACATGATATGCATGCTCATTGTGTAAAGTTGTAGGTGGATGATAAGGACACCTTGTAAGCCAATTTACATAAATATTTCCCTTAATAAAATAAGTGGTCAAACATTTCTGGTAGGAAGTGTGACGAGTGATGCTAGACATGATACTGATAAGGCATATTATGCCAAAAATTATCACAACAAACAAGGGAATTTCAAAGCACATTGATAACAATATGTCAAGCAACTTCTAGAAATATTCGGAATAGAACACAAAGATCATTCAACCACGGATAATAAAATTTTACATAACGGCCTCTAAGTACAAGTATAACCTAAAAGGAAAAAAACCAAAACACTAAAAGAAGTTCTCCCGACAATTTAAACTAATAAATTAATAACCCTGAAGCATATTCAGGGAAAAAATGAAGAACTAATATTGCATTTTATATACAAATTCTAAAAACAAACCTGAACTTCAATTGCAGCCTCCCGCCCTACAGTCAGCATTTGTACAGTTCCACGCTCCTTTAAACAGTCACGGAATGATGGTAACTGGAGTTTCTTCCCAACAAGAAAATCTGCCTCAAAGAGAAAAGTTACAGTAAGGAGTGAGAAATAGCAACTTCAGCATTACTTCGGTAGAACAATTCCAATGGAGACCAATTGATACGGGAACTTCACCATTACCCCAGCAGCAGTTATCCAAGGGAGACCGATTGTGAAATGCTGACAATTAGTGACTCAACAATGAAATATGTTGAACCAAAACTCAACGTAATGATGGATTTAGGGTAGTTTTTAGTAGGCAAATGAAAGCAAATGACTTACCACTTAAATAATCCATGATGAAAGAGTATAAATGAGATCGAATTAGTCCACCACTAGGTTCTTTCTCAAGCATTGCTCTCAAAGATCCATAAAACATCACGAAAAGGGAGTGGACTTCCTTAAGAACCTTCCGTAGTGCATCAATGCGCCATATGGCTTCTAACTCCTTACTTTTCTCGACTACCTACAACAAGTTACAGCACTAATTAAAACTTTTAGCACATTTTCTATAGATTTACATGTATATTGTTGCCACATTCTCCAAAATAAAAAAATAAAATAAAATAAAATACCATCACATCAGTTTCCGCTTAAAGGCAGATACAGGAAACCCTTTCACACAATAAAGTCAAATCTGATAGCATAGAGTTGTTTAAAGAAAAATGTCTATTCTAGAAAAGAAGCCTTCTGAATGAAGAAATCGTGATGTTTACAGAACTTTGTAATCAGGCCCTAATTTCTCTAAGTAGCTATAATTGACAATAGCCTGTATAACAGTCTGGTAGAATTTAGTAAAAAATACAAATGGAAGATATATAAAGAGGCAAGATGAAAGCACCAAGGATAAAAAGTTAGAAAGATAGGTTACTGCACATCCAACTGCTGTGAAACATCTAACATGCAAAATTAATAAATCGGAATAGAATCTGATATTCTATTCAACCTCAAGCTTTCAGAATACATTAATCTAATGGTAACAACTTTTTCCATAATTAATGAGAGGAAATGGAGATATACAAGAGATACACTCCTGCATAAAATAGCCTAGTAATTCCAAAATAACTAAACAAATAAAATTCTTTATTCATATTGTCGAAACTACAAGGCCCATTGGTTCTGACCCATCTAAAAAATGTTGATAGTTAAAATGGATTTCTCTAGAGAGAGAATAATACCAAAATAGAGAAGGACCAACTCTAGAATTCAAGAGATAGAAGAATCAAAGATAAACATTCATGGGGATTTGATAGTAAAGTGTTACACTTCACCATCATTATTATCTTCTAAATAGTAATTTAAACAGAAGATATCGTCAGAGGCAATACAGGACGGTGAAGAGGAAACAGAAACCATACCATCACCATCCAAATATCAGTTTCTGCCTCATAGAAAACATGAGAGTGCCCTTCTGCTTCTATGACCTCACATGCAGCCTCTGGCGAGAAAATTCTGCATAAAGCTCATGTTATATGCCTTGAGAAAGCAAAAATCCTAAATCAAAATTACACTCAAATTACATTAAAAACCCAATCTTTTCAATTTGCTTTTACTAAATATATGATATTTCATAATCAAGGTAGCCACTGACCTTGTAAACGTGATGAGTCCTTCACTAAGCCCAATCACGGAAAGCTGCGTTGAAAAGGGCAAATCAGCAGGATAGAAAAACAAAATCTTATCCAGCTCCTGCCCTTCATTTTGCCCTCTTCTCAAATCAAATATGCACAATTGTACGCCTTCACTGGCAGTGCTAACAGATGCCAAACCCATAATTTCCTCCAATTCATAAACCTTAAAAGAAAACCAAGAATCACAAGTGCATGTCAGTTGAGCTCAATGCTCCCAAAACAAACGCATATTGATTGGATAATTGAAGTGAAGAAACCCTAATTCAATAGTGAAGAAGTGAGCAAGAGAGTGAGANAAGACTTACTTTTGAATGAAATGGCGAATCGAAGTGGAGAAAAGTTGTGAGACATGGGAATCAACTGAAATCTACCTACCTACGTCTATGCGTCAGGATTTGAATGGTAGTTACTGGGGTAAATTATTTATTACAATTTTGCACCGAATCGGATTGGACCCGTTCACAGCCCATCCCAAGAAATGATCCATGGTAACTTAAGCCCAACAATACCCTTTCACATGGCCCACACCAATTTTCTTAAGAATTNATGATTATTCGCATTTAAATAATATTTATTAATAATTCATATTCATACTAATTATAATTTATTTATTTTATCTAAATATTTATATTTATCTATAATCATTGATCTACTGTAATCTAATAGTTAAAAAATTATTTAGTTGATATCAAGTGTAATTACTATTAAACATATCTTTCACAACTATTAATAGGCAAATAACGGTTATAGTTATGGATGAATGTAAGAATTTAAATAAAAAAAATTAAGTTAAAATAGTCAAACCTTTTATTAATAAATTTTTCCATTACCATTTTCTTAGCACATATTATTATTAAATTTTTTTATCATTTTAAAAATATTATCATATAACTAATATATATTCAATAGATTAAATTTAAATAAATGAAAAAATGTAATGAAAAATAAAATAAAATATCCATAAACTACCTGTAATATTATTAAAATCATAAAACTGCTTCTTAATTGTTTCTCTAATAATTTTTTTAAGGTTGGTCTATATATTTTTTTAAGATCTTTTATTCTATGGTAGCCTACTCCAATCTGCTTATGAAACTTTTATTAGTGCTTCGCTTGATAACATTACTCTCCTATGGCCCGTTTTCATGGTTTAAGAACAAATCCCAATAAAAGGGCAGAATAAATTGGTTGTTTTGTAGTTAAAGGAAAAAAATAAAAAATCACCCATTCAAACATATGTGNAATCTAAACATAACCAGGACAGACCTTACAAAAGAGAAGCAAATGAACATCCCAATCAACTTGGATTTATTGAGCCAAAGCCTTATTGATGTTATCATACTTCAATCTATTTTGAGTTTTCTAAATCGATCATTTTATAAATAATTGAATATTTTTTAAACATATGAAAAAGAAATCTCATGATCAATTTTTTTTCTTACAAAGAAGGAAAGACATAAAAAATAAGAAAATATTAAACAGATATCACATTATTGTAACTATGATAAATCCATGTGATGATCATTGATGCTCGCTATAAACACGTTCGCTTCATTAGTGTGATGAACTAAAAGGAAACTTAACTACACAAACTAACAAGTAGATAATTTTTTACATTTTCAATTTAACATTTTGTATGATTTTTTTTTTTTTTTNTTTTTTTTTTTTTTTAAAAGGAAATACTTGCTGACTAAATGGTTTCATGGTCGACAGCCACGTCACCACCAGTGCTGGTCCACTACTAAGAAAGTAAACCGTCCACCATCACACAAACGCTGACGTGGAGGTCCTCACTATCTCTAAACTCTCCGAGGAAGGACCCCACCATCAATCACACACCATGACGTGCGTGAAAATCTGACCCTCACGTGGACCCCACGCAGTATATAAACCCCTTCCATCACACAGCCTCAACGTCCGTAACGGCTTCGCGCGAACTTACTTGCACTCTGCACTACTCACACACAGTCACAGCTACTCTGCTTTTGAAATATCAGTCAAATTTCGATATCGAATGCGAATTTCAAATCGAATCAGAAAAATGATCGAACAGAAGCCATGCCTCAAGAAGAAACTCCGCTCGAGACGACCTCGTTTTCCTCGGTTAAAGATTTCTCCAGTTCTGTTCAACGACGAAAGAAACAGCAAAGGATTCTCTACATTCTCCGTCGATTCGAGCTCTTGCTCTTACATCCGTGGTGACGAAGTTTCTTCAGACTTGAGGAAGAGACAGTTTGTTGGAGTGATCGAAGCAACGAAGAAGAAGAAGATTGAAGACGACGCGCCGTTTCGGAGAATCACGAGGTCGTATTATAAGCAACTGAAGGAAAGCGAGAGGAAGGGAGTTGAAGTTGAAGCGAGTGAGTCGTCTTGTGTTCTGTCCAACTCTGGAGCTGTTTTTGGAGAAATAAGTTCTAAGTTCAATAAAGGAAGTGAAAATGTTAAAAGAATTGAACAAAACGACGATATTTTGAAATTCAGAACAGATGATTTGAAAATCTTGTCTCAAAACAAGGACGACAATGACGTTGTTTCCGTCACTTCTGGTATGGGGTCCTGTTCTGTGGCGAAGCTAAGTGAAAACAGAGCAACAATAAAACTTCAAGTCTCCGGTATTTCGAAAAATGATCATTCGAATTTCATTATTTCGAACTCGGAGTCTATTGCTGATCAAAATCAAAGGAACTCTAAATTCGATTCGGATCTCGCATGTTCGGAGAAGTTCTCATACGACGACATATCTGAGTACTCGTCGAGTCACGAGAACCTGTTTTCGGAGCTGCAGTACCATATATTTCCGGAGAATTCAGATCTCGATTTCTCCGATTACACTCCGTCGATTTTCTTTGATTCTGGAAGACAATTCTCTGAGAGTTCGATTGACGATACTAGAACTCCGTCACAAACTTATTGTCTGTTCCAGGAGTTCGGGAAGCAATTCGCTCGATCGACTGTTTGTCTAGACTCGAAAAAGTGTTCTCACACTCAAGAAGAGCATCGAAATCAGTCTACAGTAAGTTTAAATTTTATTTTCCTGTTTTCTTAGCTACCAAACAAACCAGACTGACTGCGAGCTTATGGTTTCTTATTGAGAATTTCAATTTCGTCTACTTCTATTTTTTTATTCAGATATTAGTTTCTGTTTGTTTCAGTTATTTTACTGTGTTTTTCATGGGAGCCAAACAGGTCTAGTTATATTTAATTTAATGTTGTAAATTTGATCTTATCTTCTTCTTTTTCCTCTTTCTAATTAAGATTTTAGCTTCCAGTTAGTTTCTTTTCCTTTCCTGAAATTTGATGCCAGTCAAACAGAGCGTTGTGCCTAATCAGTGAAATCTTAGGCTTTTGATGAATTTAACTTTGCTCGTCCATTTTAGTTTGTTATTTTCCCGCAAATTCTCGTTAATCAAACAGTGTCAAAAAGGATAAGAAACCATGCAGAGTCCTGTGAAATTTGAATTGATTTGGCTTTTTACTAGCATTTTATATAATTTTTATTCTTCTTTTTATAATTTTAGTTGGTGAGATTCGAAGATGAGGAGGACGAAGAGAGCTATCAGAGGTTTCGGGAAAGAGAGAGAAGGCAAGTGTTTCTGCATGACTACGCCGAGGAATACCTTTCAACCACAGAATACGGCGATCTCATCCTTCAACAACGTTCTCAGATGGTCCACTGGATCGTCGAGGTGGGTCTTCTTCGACACACTTTTAGTCCTCCATAATTAATCGCCGTAGTCGAGTTCAGTTTAAATTTATTTTTGCCGATTTTTCATCACAAGATAGTTTCACGCTTCAAACACTTGTAGAAAGTACATTAGTTTACAGGGAACAAGCGCTCTCTACAGGAGGAATACGGAAACGATTTTTCGCGAATACGATTATGTCCAGTCATTTTATGACGTCATTCTTTATGGACGACCGTGCATATTGTTTTTCTAATTCTGAACTGGTTTTGGGTTTCTTTTTTTGTCCCCTGAGCAAAAATAGGAGAACGCGAAAAGAATAGGTTTTATCTGAGGGTATTTTTGTCATATTGAGTTTTTTTTCTCGAAAGCGTGGGGTTTCATGCATGCTTTTGTCGCCTGAGAGATTTAACTGAATGGAGCAACGGCTGCTAGAATTTGTTAAGCTTGTGGGGCACTCTTTTACTCGAGTTTTCACATACTGAAGTTGTGTAGGGTTGTCTTCAGTCTTCAACGGTCGCAAGTGCACAGTAATTAAAAAATTACTGTAATGTTAAATTGGTAACACCAATTTTTGGACTATTGGAAATGTACTCGAATCAATACACAATGTTTTTCTGAGTTTAAAGTCATTAATTTTATCGACATGATACGAGGTCTAAATCTCACTATCAGACGGTTGAAGACAATTTGATCCATTATAATTACAGTAGCATTTGGTATCAATATTCCGTAGTCTCGTCTACTTTATTTCTCTATTAATCATCCCTATTGATTTCAAACATGTTGCTTTGAATAACCAGCAATGCACTGTAAAGGAGTTACAGCAGGAAACAATGTTCCTTGGAGTTAGCCTTCTGGATAGGTTCCTGAGCAAGGGATTCTTCAATACCAAAAGAAGCCTTCAAATTGTAGGAATAGCCTGTCTTGCATTGGCCACCAGACTTGAAGAAAATCAGCCCTACAACAGGTAATCTTTTTTCTCTTCTTGGATAGAGGATTGGGGTATAGTATAAAGCACCGGTACTTGGTGATCCATTTTATGCCTACTTTTAACTGTCAAAATGTGTTTCATTATTGTATTGTCTTGGACCTCTTATATTTTCATCTTCGTTTGATTTCCTTTCAACTCACATATTATTGAGGTGGTTTTAAATGATTTTTTTTTGCAGCTGTTTGATTAGTTAGAAACTTTCAGATTCTACATTAGCAAGAGCATAGATATTGCTCATCATAAGCAATAGGTTACATTGTCTAAATTACAATTATCACGTTTTCTGTGGTTTCCAAAACTATAAGATCTAGCTAGAGCTAGCTGAGAGTTTTGTCCATATTTATGTGATGCACAAAGTGAAACTTTCTTTCTGCATTTCAGTGTGCGACAGAACATTTTCTGCGTAGGAAGCAACACTTATACTAGATGTGAAGTGGTGGCCATGGAATGGCTCGTGCAGGAGGTCCTCAACTTTCAATGTTTACTGCCTACGATTTATAACTTTCTATGGTATGTACAATGTCCGAGTCTGAGTTCACCATTGAAAAACATAAAACTCGGTCTAGCTTCTCTTTTTGGTCATAATATACTTCAATTTGAATTTTTAGTATAGTCTATATTGTTTCCTTCCTCTTAATATAAATACTAATTTTTCAAAAACTTAGGTTCTACCTGAAAGTTGCCAGGGCTGATGCAGTGCTGGAGAAGAAGGCCAAGTACTTGGCAGTGCTAGCTCTATCGGACCATGAGCAGCTGTCCTATTGGCCATCAACTGTTGCAGCTGGGCTTGTCATTCTGGCTTCTCTAGAAAGCAGTCAAGATACATCCTACCAAAGAGTCATCGAGGTTTAAATCTTACAAAACAGCATCAGTTAACTAAATTGAACCATGCCTTGAAACTGCCTCATGAAGTAGGGAGATAGTTTGGGCCATTATGTTTTATGAATTACTTTAGCTCAATTTAGCTCAGGAGTGTTTGTAGATCATGCTATAAACCATACGGCTATTAAATTCTTCTTGGTGAATGGTGAACTACCTTCTTTTGTGTTGGACATATTCCATTGTCGTTTTGATTTGACAGTGATATTGATTTAATGATCATGTATGCACTGGTACTGACCCACTAGGACATTCAGATTTTATTTTATTTTTATGTTCTGACCATTCTATCCATTTTGCAGATTCATGTCAGAACAAAAGATAACGATTTACCTGATTGCATAAAGGTATCAAATGTAAAACCATCTTCAAAGTTTGACACTCACATAATTTCCTTTTCTTGTTCTTCCCTTCTGATGGTATACTTATATTAATGGTTATAACAATTTGTTTACATTTCCATCTTCAAGAACAATGTTATTCTTTGACATTATAATTGTCTTTTTTATTTCAAGTCAAGAAGTTTAACTGAGAGTAACACAATTGAACAGAGCCTGGAGTGGTTGGTACAGTATCTAAGCTAGCATTCAGGCAGGAAGTGAAATGAAGATCAGTATCCGTTTGCTGATATTTGTTTTTCTTTCATTACAAGGCGAGGGTGAAAGTTGCATAAGAGAGTACTTGGAAAAACAACTCAGTCATAGGAAACAGAACTTCAATTCTTTCACAATTTGAACTCTATATGATGCTTGATTTTAAGCATCCATGAAGTGTAGAAGAAAGAATCTGTACAAGACACCATTCTAATTCTTTGTCAGTGCCCAACATTTGGGTGTAGCCTTTAGATGAAAAGTTCTTTAATATGCAAGCAGTAGCAGGATCTTCAACTAGAGAATGTTTTCTCAGCTCAAATCCAGTGACTGACACCTTTGAAGTCCCTGGAGCATTGATGCTTTAAACTCAGAATCCCTTACTTTAATGCCTAAATTTCCCAGATCCTATGCAATAAAGCAGACAAAAAAAACCATGTCAATATTCCACATCTATTGGTGATTTTGAGAACAAGAAATTTTTTTCTCACCATGGACTAAATATACCAGATTTTTTAGATGCATGGTTTTCTGCAATTAAAAATTCGTAATTCACAAAGTTTGTTTCAAGAAGGGTGCAACTGTCATAACTTCTCTTGCTTATTTTCTGAGAGTAACAACGAAAAGGTTCTGACGTTTTATAACAACCATCAACACTAATCAAACTGCTAATCTAGAATTTTCAATTTAATAAATAACCTGCAAATTGATATCTCAAACTTTAACTTGATGCTCTGCCAAGTATGTTTCAATCAGTTCTAGTTTAACATAAAAACACTAAGTCTAACCATAGCATCATTAGCACCACATATTTTAAACTAGTGGATCTTGCAAGGCATTACAAAAAAATAAAACTTGAAACCTACTCCTTGGACTTGTAGAGTGGTCCACACGATTTGTCAGAAAATCAGAACATCTAAAAATTATACATGTAACAATCTCCCTTAGTATGCGCGACGATGCATACTCCAGCAAAAGGAAGTTAGAGGTCATCAACATAGGGATTCAAAATGATAAACCGACAAAGTGTTAAATGGTTAAAAATCAACAGCTGAAGTTGAATGACTAATCATATCTCTGAAGGTCAATAATATCGAATATTGGATTGCTCAGGACTTCTTGGTTCAGTTCAAGCATTTGCAGCACTTTCATCTTCAATCAAATATTCAACAGTCTATGCATCTTGTTATTTATCACTTAGATTGAAATGATTCAAGAACGTTTTCATCTCAAATTCTGTTCTTCCACACCAATGACATGGGGAAGGAAACCAAAACTCAATAATAAGGCCATTCAATCAACTTTGTAAATAAAAAGCTAGAACATGGAAAAAATGAAGAAGAGATTATTTATAGTTCTTTATTTGCAGTAACTGCTGTCTCCAACTATCAAATGGAGGGCACTAGCTCTGCTCCAAATAAAACCATATTTATATACTAAAAGCAAAATTGAAGCTATACTTCAAAACAGAGGGTTAAGTAAACAACAAAAACTAAAATAACATTTGACTTAAATTTTGTTCCCTTCAGAAGGTAATAAGAAATTCTCTGCCTAGGGTTGAGTACATGAAGTAGGCAGTCTACGTAAAATAAAATCCAATGCTAAAGTCTATCCTACAGGAAAATAAAGCGAATTCATGAACTCATGAGAAAAAAATCCAGAGCAATCATATATTTCCAAGCTTACTCTCAGTTGAATTTGGAACTATAGGAGTTCCTCCCCTCGAAGAGTTGTCAAGATGATTCTGTGCAAAGTCATTGATGATCCCTGTCCTTTCGTTGTAAATGGCATCTTTTTTCTCCTCCTCAGCCTTTTCAACCTTCTCCTTCGTCATCAAGCTAACATCCTCAGCTACCTTAGTCACTGCATTAAACGCACTTGAAACCCATGTAACTCCTGTTAATACATGACGATTGCTCATGATGGCAGATCCTGCACTGGTTGCTGTCTGCTCAGCAGCTGCAAGGGCATATTTTGTCTTCTCTGACACTTGGAACTGCTCATTGACCTCTTTCAATTTTTTGGTGACCATAGCTGTTCCCGTGCTAAATTTTTCACTCAGACCAATCCTATTGTCAATGGATGTAACTGTAGCAGACGCATTTGATGTCAGTTGATGCTGTTCATCAAAAGTCTTTGCCTTGTTGATGGCATCCTTTCCCAAGACAAAGCCCCTTGCAAGCATAGTGCTAACCATATCTTCAGCCTTCTTAACTGCGGCAGTGCTACCAGTTGGCATTCCCTCCTTCAAAGAAAAAAAATAAGGAAAAAGAAATAATTATTGATAATAGCCTAGTTGAAACCATATACGTGCACAAATGAGAAACATAGTGTACATTAACATTAAAAAAGTAAAAAAAAAAAAGTTTGTTTGGGTGTCTAATATGATACGAAACAAATAAAAATTATTTGTTTCCCCAGAGTCAGGTAGTACAGAAATATATAGCTCAATTTTGAGTCACTTTTCCTGTATGATTTTCCTAAAAGCATAGGAGAGTACTAAACAAAGAGAGACCTGTTAATACCCTCACAATTTTTCAATCTATAGGCAAGCAGTAATTTTCATTTAAAGATCCAAGAAAACCTACAATATTCCGTTTACCATCCTAAGCACAAAAATTTTGAGACGCATCAAACCAATCTCAACTAAAAATTTTCAACTCTCAAAATTTCACTTTATCTTCATGAAGGTTGCATGTGACTCTGGTTTTCTTCCCTAAACTAAAATCAGAGCCCATAAATCAGAAGCAGGGGTAGATACAGCCCTGCTAAACTTCCCCTATGCATGTCAAAATCTAAAATGGTTGCTGATGATGCAAAAGATGCATATATACAGTATTGCGCAACCATAAAATTTACCCCGTTTAGTGAACTAGCTTCTGGAGGTAACAGGTAATCCTCAACAAGAGTAATAGTGATAGGAAGACCAGAGATAGTGGCACCCTGAAAATAAATACAAGAATTTTTTGTATTAAAAAATCTTAAAAGAGATGCTTGCTAAAATTGTTAATGCTCTGGAAAAATATCCTAGGATTGCACATCAGGCTTTCCTTGAGGTAAGACTTTGACCCATTGAGTGTGCAGAAGAACCGACTATGCACATTACTGCCAAATATGTTAGTTTTTAAAACATGGCCAATGCACCAGTCTACTTAGGCTTAAAAGATCTCAGAATTTTCAAATACAAATTTAAAACTAAACTATCATAATATTATATGCACATACCGACAAGAGAATAGCTGTATCTGCCCCCTGTGGATCCTTGAAGGTAACATAGACAACCTGAGTAGTTTCATTCTCCCTGCTAAAGGTAACCATCATATTTCTTCAGAATGGTTACTGCCAACAAATAAGTTGCTCTATAGTTCAGGAGTACTGACCTTTGCATTTCAACATGCTGAATATCACCAGAGTAAGAAAAGAATTCTTTGATATCAATCTCAGAAACAGCTGTTGAAACATTGCTAACCTTAATCGTTCTTATCTGTCAGGAGTTATAAACTTGATAAATACAACTAAGAGTAAATTACCATATAAATAATATTTTATCAAAAAAATGACATTCCTAAAAAGTAGTTTCCTCACATATGAAACATTGATTGTCCAATTTTGTGTAGCAGTTGGCTGGGAAACTGCTTCAAGACTTTGCTCGGTATGGGCCACTGGGACCTGCACATGAAATGCTCAAACGGGTGCTACAAAGGGAGAACAGCAGAACAGAATGCTTAAGAAGCTTTGGCAGGAAACGAAACAATTATTTTATCATAGTACACAAAAAATTATATTAGTATAGTCTACATCAAAACAATGACCGCCTAATAAGTTAAAAAAAAAAAAACTTTACAAATGGGAGCATCAATCCTATCATATCCTCTTAGGAGACTTTTAAATGCACATTGTAGAATATTTTGAATGAAAAACACACATGAAAAATAGCTCAAAATCCATCAAAAAAATATCCACGAAGTTTAAAGTTCATCGCAAGAAACTATCTTGAGCATTGAGACAAAGCTTTTATCAAGGTACAGTGTCTTACTTTCCAGTTGTGCATGCCAACTATATAGTTATTACGACTGCAGTTGTCATGTTAAGAAAAATTCGGTATGCCAAGTAGCCATAACTAATGCAATGGAACCCAACTGACTTCATTCTCAAAAGTATAAGTAGTATCTAATAAAAGATTACAATGAAAAAGGAGAGCCTACAATAAGGAGCTGACTCCCACACCATTTCAAAGATATATATATATATCTTTTCACAATGGTGTACAACCCAATTATTCTTAATGATCCAACGATTAATTAAGAATCTCTGAAACTGTAATTATAAAATCATCAATTTAGCATCAAAAGGGCAACTTAACTGAAGGAAGTTATAATTTGAAGCTTTTGCTCTTTCAACAAATAGATTTCATGTCTATAATCAGGAGATTTTTACCTCTCCCAAACACTCATAAAATGAAACCTAGTACAAGTTTTGAATACCCCTAAGCACCAATACTTATCTAGAGACAAAAAAACGGATCGTCTTCAATCTTAAGCACCCCACTGATGTAGGACATATTAGCATATTAGAAATAATGATATTTTCGGGATTAATTTAAGGATCTAGTTCTATGGTAATTACTGTTTGTTATTTTCTAGTTGGATTTGACGAAAGAAAAATTACTCTCATTTCTCTTTACATTAACAGCTAAAGCTATAATAATAATTAATGCAGAGCCTGAAATATCACAAGTAGCAAAAGCCCATTTAGGGAATGGA